>CAUYPO010147870.1:0-14077 GCA_963574435.1 Cheirogaleus major
CTAGGACCTCAGCCAAAACAACATCATAGGACCAGTTTGGTGGGGACATTGCTGCCACCATCACTGAGGCCACTGCTGCTACTATGAGGCAGTGGTGCGCTGGAACCAGCTTATATCAGCTTGTGAAGGCCACTTGCCTGCATCTCCTCCCAATTCTGTCTTTACTGTTGTCTAGTCCATTTGGAAGCTTAAAATCAGCTGTGATGGGAGTTTTTACATGATTGAAATCAGCAAATGCTACAGATCAGGGCTTTTTTTTTTTTTGAGAGGTGGTTTATCAGCATACCACTGCACTGAGTCTGTTGCTGGTACCACTGGCCCTGCTTCCCCTGGAAACTGGATGTTGCTACTATAATTGCTGTTAAGGTGGACATTTTCCTGTCTTCCTTACCCTCACCTTTTTTTTTTTTTTGATGTCACTAGCCTGAGGAAAGTGTCATGTGATCTGGGTCTAGATTGGTGTTTCCTATCTTTGGCTGCACAATAGAATTACTTGGAGAATTTAATTTAATTAAATTAAATTAATTAATTAATTAATTAATTTATTTATGAGACAGAGTCTGGCACTGTCACCCGGGCTAGAGTGCTGTGGTGTCAGCCTAGCTCACAGCAACCTCAAACTCCTGGGCTCAAGCGATCCTCCTGCCTCAACTTCCTGAGTAGCTGGGACTACAGGCATGCACCACCATGCCTGGCTAATTTTTCTATATATTTTTAGCTGTCCAAGTAATTTCTTTCTATTTTTAGTAGAGATGGGGTCTTGCTCTTGCTAAGGCTGGTCTTGAACTCCTGAGCTCAAGTGATTTTCCTGCCTTGGCCTCCCAGAGTGCTAGGATTACAGGCATGAGCCACCATGCCTGGCCAACTTGGAGAATTTTAAATATTACTAATGCTTGGCTTCCAACCCAAGAAATTCTAATTTAATTTGTTTGATGAGGAATTATCAACGTGTGGTCCCACCAGCAGCATCAGCATCACTTGGGAACTTGTTAGAAATGCAAATTTTTTGGGCCCCACTCCAGACCTACTACATCAGAAACTCTGGAGATAGAGCCCAGTGATCTGTGTTATAATAAATTCCCCAGATGGTTCTGATGGAGCTAAAGTTTGAGAACCACAGTCTAGGGGTGAGAGTTTGGCATCTGGACTTCAAGAGAAATCCTCAGGTCATTCAAGAGTGCAGCCAAGGATGAAAACAGTGGGCTAATAGTTTATTAAAGGGCTCTGTATGTCTGCCCTCGCTTATAGGGACTATGGCTGGTTAATCCAGTGGGTAGAAGCATACGATGGTAGGCTGAGATTAAATAGGGTCTGAAATCCACATTTGTGGTAAAGATCAGTAGATTCCTGTTTGGACTCTCGGAAGTCAGACATATGGGCCATCTAATGGAAGTCTTTTGTAAGATTGTCGGTAGAGTACTGCCATTGGAAAGTGTTTCACCTAGTAGTTTCCAAACACTATAATCCTCAGATCAGAACCCTCTGAGGTACTGGTTAGAATGCTGATTCTTGGGCCTCACCTCATACTGAATCAGATTCTAGGGGATGGGATGGGTAGAGCCTGGACATCTACCTTTTGAACAATTTCCTCACACCACTCTTGGCAACACATTTTGAACCACTGAATTGGTCTGGGGAGGGGAAAGGACTTGATGGTTAATGGCTTAAACCCAAGTGAGGCATTTTTGATCTGGAGCTGAGTCTGTGGACTGTTCATAAAACCCTGACAAAAATGAAAGCCACGTAGTCTAACAAACTACAGGGAGGATAGCAGAAAAACTGAGAATTCCAGATGAACATTCGACATACTCGTGGATTTGAAAACAGCAAAAAGCTATACAAACTGGAATCTTTTGGATCTCTTTCCTAAGTGTATTTGACCTTGTGTTAAAATAAGAGGGGAGACAAATGTAAAGAAACAACTTCATTTTTATTTCATTTTTTATTGGGTTTAGTATAAACATCATTAAAGTTTAAATTCTGGCAACTTTTGGATGCAAGACTCATTGAAGAAGGTTATATTGGGTAGATCTTATTGTTTTAAAATTAGCAATATACAGCACTAATTTCAAAAGAATTTTATGTTCTTTTTGATGCTCTATGACAGTTTTGGGAGATAGATATATTTATCCCCATCTCTCAGATGGGGAAGTCAGGAAATTGAGTAAATTACTTTTACTTTTAAGTGTTGGATCTGGGATATGAATGCAGGATTTGTTTAAAATAAATTTTAAGCCCACAATTTCCTCTCTATGACATTTTGTGATTGAGAAAAAAAAATAACATCAGAAGGTTTCTTTTTTTTGGTAGAAAGTTGGTGAAATCACACTGCGGGAAGGAACAAAGGCAGAAGGTAGACAGTAAAGGTGAGCTAGTTGATCAGAAGGCCAAATGATGTTATTTTGTTCTTAAGTGGTTTAAGCAGAGTCAATAAACCATTAGTGGCTGTGAAAGAGAGAAGCTGACAGCTGAGGAAATAATCTTGGATGTAGTTTTAATGCTAACTGGCTCTTGGTCCCTGGAGGTACAAAGTCCAAGAAAGTTTCAGGGTGAGTTAGACCCACTAAGGCTTGTTGAAGGAATTATGTCTAGATTATGCAGTGATTGGTCATACTTGAAAGGTATGAAGACATTAAGAGTATTTTTTAGAATGTGGTTTTAAATTTGAAATGTTTTATTTGACATATTGCTTTCTCTGTGAGGCAAGTAAGACTTTATTTTACGGAGAGGAAACTGAGGCTTAAGAAGGTTCTGGAATTTATCTAAGATCACAGAGATAAGCTGACTGGAATTTTCTGACCACAGTACCTAAATATGTATGGGGGTTTGTAAATAGTTTAATCTTATAATAAGTTATGTATTTCTTTTTTATTAATTGGTATTAATAATGGTAAGTATTTATACTCAGTGATTTAAATAACTATTTATTGATGCCTGCGTCTCAGCTCAGAGATTTTGATTTAGTTGATCTGAGGTGAGGCCTGGGATTTGGGACTTTATTTATTTATTTTTTGAGACAGGGTCTCACTCTGTCACCCAGGCTGGAGTGCAGTGGCCTGATTATATAGCTCACTGTAACCTCAAATTTCTGGCTTCCCAGGTGGCTGGAATTACAGGCATAAGCCATTATACCCAGCTAATTTTTCTTATTTTTTGTAGAGATGAAGGTCTCACTGTGTTGCCCAGGCTAGTCTTGAACTCCTGGCCTCAAGTGATCCTCTTGCCTCGGCCTCCCAAAGTGCTGGGATTATAGGCATGAGCCACCATGCCTGGCTGGACTTGGGACTTTTAAAGGGTGATCCTGATGTACAATAAAGTGAGAACTACTGGACTAGAAAACTCTCCCTCTCTTGCTCTATTATCTCGCCCTTGCCCTCTTTTGGGAACATTTTTGGGAACATGAGGCCATAAACAAAGCACTGTCATTAATCTGTTAGCATAACAGCAGGCCAGGGAGTAGCCTGGCAAACACACTTATAAATGGGAAACATAAATTTCACACTCAGTCAGATTTGGAGGTTAGCATCATCCTTCATTCATCTGGAGACCTTCCTTAGCCCGTCATAGCTAAAGACCAAATAAATGCTGGCTCATTTCCACCATGCTTAATGGGGGCTTTTACTTGCTCTCTAATGCCATGGCAGTTGAGAGCTTGTTGTGATGAGAGCCTTGAGTGGATGGAATAAGAAATTATTCTTCAATTTTTACAAGTGTGTTTGTGCTTCAGTTTCAGCACCTATAAAATGGGGTAATAGCACCAACTTCTTAATGCTAGTGGGAAAGTTAGATGGGATAAGTTTGTGTATAGCACCTAGAATGCTCCCTGGCACAAAAAGTAACTCTTTTCTAAATGCTAGGTATTACAGCTAGTCCCCTGGCTTTTTCTTATTAGACTTGAGGCTCAACTAAGGCATTCAGAAACTGAAACACCCAATCAAAATATTAAGCTCTTCCTTGAACAAGTAGTTAGTGTATAAAATAATGGTATAAATAGAGCCCAGATTTAACATAAATATATATATTTAACATATATGCTAATTGCTTTTCTTTCCAGGAGAAGTATTCAAATATTTGTTGAATGGAAATGATGTTAGCCAGAGTTTGGCTTACCCTCACATCCTCAATATGAATTCCACTTGCAGTCTAGATTCATAATAAAAATAATGCTAGGTAAATTTTTCATTAATTTAGGTTCGAATTAGGTAGTTGAGCTGGACAGACATAAATTTAGAAGCCTAGTGTTTGGGTAAACTTCTAATCCTTTCCCTTTCCAAATGTTTTTGGCCCTTATTGGACTATGGGCTCACAGCTGTCAGGTGATGTTTAGTTTAATTCTACTTTAAGTGCATTATTGTTATTATTTTTTAGGTGTTCTTTTTTCTTGGTGAAAGAGGGCTGATTTAAATGTATGCTTTGAGTATTTGAATAAAATACAGTTTTCATCTCCTAAAAGTAAGGGCAAAGAGAAATTAAGAAATATTTCTTTTTTGACTTGCATGCTTTTCTTCTGAGACTCCATGGCAGTAAATAAAGAACATTGGAACAAAAAAAAAAAAAAAAAAAAAAAAAGCACCACTGCAACTTGTCTTGTCACGTTCTGCTCACCCCTACACCTGATTTCAAATGTAAATTGCACGGCATTTAGCGCTAATGAAAATACTCTAGTGAAGGAAATTGTTAAGATTTTCTGGTGCTCCCCTAGGGGTAATATTAAAAACCCCGTTACTAACATCTCACTCTGAGAAGACAAAAATGTGCACTGAGAATACAAAAGCCCTGTTGGCATCTAAATGTGGGCCAATTAATTTGCTGTTATCGATGTGTGGATTTATGAGGGGATGTAAAAGTAGGACCCAGGAAAGCTATTGAGATCCCCGTATTGTGGGACTCCTTGACCCTGGATTTTCAATGCTTGCTTAATCATGGCATTCTGCTTTCTATTTATTTATACAGTTGCTTCAATGAACAAATTAATAATTATACAGCACATTGACAAACATGCGGGTAATATTTGCCAGATTTTAAATTAATTTAATTCAAGGGCCACTTCATTTACAGGATTCATCCGCACATCAGGAATCAGCCTTACCTCGTTGCTATTCATGCTATACTAAGATTTTTCATCATTTTCCCCCTTCTTTTCTTCTCTGCAGACAAAGACAGCACAACTTGCCATGCCAAATAAATAGACACTAACAGGCAGGTGGAAGACAGATAGATGACAGATAAATAGGAATACAGATAAATGCACAGATGACATAAATTTAGAAGGAAGGATAATAGCTGTTACTATAATATGTGGAAAACAATTAGATTCCACTAAAATCTTGTATTTATTTTCTCTTTAGCTCCAATTTGCAATTTATTTTCTCTTGTTTCACACCCACAAGCCTTCTTCACAATTTACAGACTGGAAATTCAAATGAATAGCTTATAGTTCCAGAAATGATCATTCTTCTTGGAAACAGAAAAACCATGTAAAAATGGAACTTCATGGGCTTGGAAAGCCAGGCAAAATTCTGGGTTGCATTGTGTATCAGTGAGGTTTGAGTGAAAGTTAATTATGAGATTGGATTACATAGAAGGGGTCAGTTGCTTTTAGGAAAATTGCAATTGAACAACCACACATAATTGTATTTGGGTTTGTAAGAAAGTAAAAGGATTTTAATTAAATTATGGTATATTATTATATATACAGTTATGGCTAAAGAGGAAATGTTGACCAATAGGAAGGAGTCACACCAAGAAAATTAAGGAATCAGTTTTCATGTATATGCCTTCCTTATATATGTCAGAATATAAACATATTGATGGAGCCAGGGTTTTTGCCATTAAAGGAAAGTATGGACATCGAATACATTATCTTATATTCATGGACAGTAGTGAAATCTAATGGAGTATTAATTTAGCTCAAACAGGAGAACCATAAGCCAGACTCCAGTTAGCGGATTTGCATATTATTTTTTGTGCTGCTGGCATTCTCCGATTTTGGGCATTAGCTGGTCATAGTTGGCCCACAGGATTTATAAATTCATATAAATCAGTTGAAAGTTCATTGTTAGGGGAGATCAAAATTTTTCTTACATATTGTTCACAGATTTTACATATCCTGGGTATGGATCAATATCTATCACATGATTATGCTAAGATTGGTAACGATTTTCAATGAAACCATTACAGGATATGGTGCTTAATAATATCTACCACCAAAAGTACAGACGTAGATTAGTGTTGTGTATGTGTGCATATACCATAATATTAAGAGATATTTACTTTTTCTCATGAATGTATTCATTACAGTTGGTTTAGGTTTTTGTGTGTTTGTTGCATGCATGTGTGTGTGTATGTGAGAGTGGGGAATCCATAGGGTGACATTGGTAAAGATAAATCTTTTCTCTTGGGGGAGATAAATATCAAGCCTAGGATTATATTACAGAATCAGAGAATACTCTGCATATGTGCATAGCTGTTTGTCTATCTAGAATAAATTATTCTTAGAATACTGTATTTTCATTTTCTAAGCAGAGAAGGATATTTAGGTACAATGCTATAGGGTGGCTCTTATTTTTTTTTTCAAAAAAATGGAGCAACCATTAGAGAAAATCAGGCAAAGACTAGGCAGATAATTTTAGTGCAAGCAGGCTTTTGCTTCAGTACCCGAGATAATTGTCTCAATCTCGTTTTTACTCTGCAGGGTCACAGATGTCAAAAGGCATTTCCACATGCAAGTGGAAATTGTGCAATACATAGCCCACAAATTATGTCTTTTACTAAAAAAATCAGGTAGACCCATATGCCATAATAATTATAAAAATTAAACTAGCATTTGGTTATATTAATATGCTATTTGTATTAACTAGTTTTACTAATTACCTAATTACTGCCCACTAGGGTAATTACTCATCTTGATTAAATGAATGTTGAAAGGTGAACTCATAGGCATGAATTTGGTAATCATTTTCCTATCTAGAATAATAATGCTGAGGGCAGATGCTCAATCCATTTAATACTCACATTGATTGTAGAGCTAGAAGGAGATTATACAGTGTAGTTCATAAAACTAGTGTAACTAAATAGAATATTGAAGCAAATAGGTATACATTAGAAGCACTTAGTGGTGTTTCCTTGATAAAAGGGAGCATTAAAATAGATGATTTGAAAGTCACTTAAAAAAGGTGTAGTGGAAAAAGCAAAGACATTGGCACCAGATGGACTTGAGTTTGAATCTTAGCTTTGTATGGATTGGGCAAAACAACCTCACCTCTTTGAGTCTTATTTTCCTATTTTCTACAATGTCAACATTGTATTCAATATCAATTTCTAGTATTGAGAGGAGTGAATTAAATAATATTTGTAAAGTATCTGGAACTGAGGAAGCATCTTTTAAATCTACTATGTTCTAGTCTAATATTTGGGTTTCATAATCTTGACATATTCTTTAAGTATTTTTTTCTTTAAGTATTAATAATAAATCAAATTTTGAAATAGAAGTTATTAGAATGTCTGATGATAAGAAGAAGAGAGGATACCTACAACAGCTAGACTCTAGTATCACCAGCCCTAAAATATCCTGTTTATATAAGAAAGGTATACATTTTAACATAAGTACCATCTGTGTGAATACAAGCATCATGAAAGTAGAGACTTGGTCCCTTTTGTTGAACTCTATATCTTCAGAACTTATCATAAACCTGGTAGTCTGTTTAATAAATATTTGTTCAATGAATAAAGGAATTAATGGATGAATATTTGTCTAGATGTTTATGTAATAAATGCATCATATCCTTTGTGTTCTCCATGACTCTGAAGGTCACTTTGGGGAGCATGTCTGTGTTCCCAGGACAATAAAACATCTCTGTGGATAACTTTTGCACGTGTTAGCAGCTGTGATGGACTTGTGTAGTTTACACTGAACACTCTTATGAACATAATGTTCAAGGTGATGATGAAATAACTTGTCTCCCTCCTATCACCACAGGTATGCAATTTATTTCACATTCCAGTTCCTTTCTGTTTCTAGTCTGCTACTATGGGCCAACATGGCTGATGCCGGGACCAGGCCAGAGATGGGGACCATCAGGCCATTCATTCCAGAGGGAAGGTTAGATGAGCCTTTCTTAGTCAGTGCAAGGGCTCTTTCTGCTCACATTAAAGGACTAGCTGTGGGGATTCAAAGAAGAATAAGATAAAATAACTCCTTAAAGGAGTCCAATGGGCAAGACAACCAACCAAATGGGTATTGTAACGATGTAATAAATGTTCATGAGAACTTTTCAAGCACAGAAGAGGACCCTGCCCAACAACCCCTCCTGAGATGATCTGTCAGGAGGCACCCAGGTAATCTTTGAATATCTTGTAAGGTGAAGAGCTTGCTGGGTGGACAAGAGGGAAGGGCTAATCCAGTGAGTATTTTGAAAGACCTCTCAAAGATGTTAATCACAAGAAAAATGTAGAAACTGTGAGCATCAGTTAACTACAAGTAGCACACTCATGGTAGTGGTGTCAAGTTCACGATGAACACTACCACCAATGGTGATGATGTATCTACAGTTGCAAATATCACCATTCACCCTAATGGATGGAAATTGGAATAATCTACAAGTTGAGGAGGTGATTACTTAGATAATTTATTTTATGAATTAATTTTTTCTTTTATGGAGCAATAGTTTTAAATAGCAAGATGTTCCTTAGTGCATTTGGTGGGAATAGGATTGCATGTGACATTTCAGTAAACACTGAGACTCTAAAGAGAGGTGTGTAGTTCCCTGAATTCTTGTCTCACAAAAAGTCAGAGAAAGCCCTCAGTCCATAAGTCGGAAACACTGCTGGCTACAAGTTTCTCACTTAACTTACTGAGCTGTATTCAGTCTTTGCTTGCAGCTTTCACACAGACAAATAAACAAACAGAATAGGACCTTGCATTTTATGCAACACAAGTAGAAGATGAAGAATTATTTTATTCTTTTTTTCAAGAGCTTTAGGTAAGATTCCAATCATTTCTAATGCCATTTAAAAGCCCTTTAAAGAACAGCCTTCTCTCCTAATAATTGACAGCCAAGGCAACACTGCGGGGGAAAGGAGGTGGAAAGGGACTGAGGTGTAGATGTACTCGACTGAAAAGCCTCTAAATTATGTTGTCAAAAAATTATAGCAACACCATTTTAAATGCTTTTTCACCTATAATGCTCTTTAATCCTAGTGTCTCCACTTTTGTTTGTGTGATCCACCTACAAAATGAGGTGATGTGTTTTTGGGGTCAGTTCTTACAATGTGAAACAGAGATTCCTAATAATCCAGGCAGAGAGCGTTGGCTGCTAGTGTAAGAAACAGTCTGTGGATTCCTGTTAACTACCTCTTTTCAGGAATTCTTCTTTAACTGTATGGAGTTGTTATTGTGTGCTGAAAGTATTTTGAGCTTATAAAGCAGTCCTGATTTGAATTCTCCAAGAATGCTTTCCTTGGAGGCTTCATTCACAACATCTAGGGAAACAAGAGAAATAGGTAAACTAAGGGGGGTGCTTTGGAATTCACTGCATTTAGAGACTGACAGTAGCTGAGAAGTCAAGGCACTCCTCAGTCTAGAATGAGCATTTCTATAGGGCGATTTCAAAAAGAAGCCATTTCCACACTCAGCAAGTGGGCAGAAATGTTGCCATCAGTAGGACCTTTAAGTCAAGGCATTAGGAACAAGGTCAAGATCATAGAGACTCCAAGATGCAGATTCTCTTAGGGACTAATGAGAGTCTTATGGACTTAGTGTCAACCTCAGTGGCTTTCTGATTAAGATTTTCTGCATTTTTCCATCCATTCACTCATGGAACATTGAGTATCTACAACGTGTCAGGTACTAGATGCTCTGTGTTTTAGAGGCTTATTGCTTAGAGGTTCACGAGCATCACATATCTGTTGCCATCACAAAATCAGGACTTCTAGTCTTGGTGAATCTCTTAATGCCTCTTCTCAATCCTTTGACTTATTGGTGTACTCTTCTTTTGGAGTTATTCCACTTCTTTTTCGCTCTCTTTGAGCCCACTCTCAATCTCTGAGCTTGCACATTTTTAGGCAACCTCCATTAAATTCACCCTTCTCTCCTATATCCTTGAGAAAATTGAGGCCAAGAGGTTTGTGGCAGAGACTGGTTAGTTTATTCACCATACCATTTCTCTTTTCCTACTTGAAACATATTTTTCAACATCACTTGCAGTCTGGCATGGGCATATGACTGAATTCCAGCCAATGTAATGTGGGTAGAAGTGAGGTATGTATTTTACTGCCAGGTCTGATTCATAAAACCCTTCCAAGCTTGACCCTCCATTCTTTTCCTCGTTTTCTAATGGAATGGAGAGGACTCCTAAGGACCTAGAAAAGAGCAAAGCCATAAAATGGAAGAATCCTTGGTCCCTGTGTCACTGCTTGGAGGAGGACCCTCTGACTAGGGATAGCTGTATTGGATGTTGTGGAGGGGAAAATAAATGTTTATTGTGTGTAGCCAGTAAAATTTTGGGATGGATCATTGCAACACTCTACACACCATATCCTAACTAATTCAAGACTTTGGTCAATTTTTTCCCCATATATCCTACTAGTTCACTCATCTTTAAGTCATTTTTCTCAACTTTTCCTGTACTAGAATTCAAATTCCATGAGGGCAAAAATTTTTATTTGTTTTGTTCACTGATGTATCACAAGCACTTAAAACAGCGTCTGGCACATAGTGAGTACCCAGTAAACATTTACTGAATGAGGGAATATGTCCAAGAATGTAATTTCTTCTCCAGAAGTCTACTTCTGTCTTTTTTGGGTCTTCCCATTGTCAAATATTCTGTCTCTGTGTCACGATTCTTTTATTTTTCCCTTTCTATTATCTATATTACCTCAGCACTTGTTCTCTTCCATCCTAAAAACGTTCTCCTTAGACCTCGTACATTTTTTTCCTAGCAATTGCCCTGTATATCTGTCTCTCCTTCCATGCTATGTTTATTAGAAAAAGTCTCTATAGCCACTGTCTCTCCGTCTCCATCTTGTCACTTTGCAAGATAATTGCAACTCACTGAAACTGTTCCCGATGAGGCCAAACTAGGTCATTTGCTTGTTTGCTCTTAGATCCATTCTTTGCTTTCTCCTGCTCAAGTCTATTTTGTAGGGAACTGCCATTGCCCTCTGGCTTCCAGGTAGGTTCAGCCTATGGTGTGCACTAGCAAAAGATTGGAGGGGAGGAGTAGGAGAGAGGCCAGGGTATTTCTCCCTTTTTCTCCCTCTACTTCAGGTGCTATCTCTGGTGATGGCTGTGTCTTCTCTTTGGCTCCAGCTCTCTCACAGAACCCCTTCTGTGGTATCAGTTACTGTAGGACAATCCCACAATGCTCCAACTTTAGCTGGGGTGACCCCAGATCTGGGCTAAGTTAACACCACTCCTCTCATTGTCCTGTAGCTCTGGAGGTGATGGTGGCTTCTTGCTGTTGATAATCTCTGGGTTGGCCCATTATCCCCTATTTGGATTCCTGCCTTTTCCATCACCTGTGTAACCACTTCCCTGTGTTATATTCTCTTTGTTTGAAATACCTGGTACTATGAACTGAATTGTGCCTCCTCTCCCCCTAATTTATATGTTGAAGTCCTAACCCCCAATGTGATGGTAATTGGAGATGGAACCTTTGGGAGGTACTTAGGTTTAGATGAGGCCATGTGATTGGGCACTCATAAGGGAATTAGTGCCTGTCTCAGTTCATTTGCCTTGCTCTAAAGGAATACCCAAGGCTGGGTAATTTATAAAGAAAAGAAGTTCATCCCATATGGTCTAGTGGTTAGGATTCCTGGTTTTACCCAGGTGGCCTGGGTTTGACTCCTGGTATGAGAACACTGTAACATTGGCCAGGCATGGTGGCTCACGCCTGTAATCCTAGCACTTTGGGAGGTCCAGGTGGGAGGATCACGTGAGGCCAGGAGTTTGAGACCAGCCTGGGCAACAGCAAGACCCCATTTCTACAAAAAAATAAAAAAATTAGCCAGATGTGGTAGTAGTCTCAGCTGAGGTGGGAGGATTACTTGAGCCCAGTAGTTTGAGTTTGCAATGAGCTATGATGATGCCACTGCACTCTAGCCCAGGTGACAGAGTGAGACTCTGTCTCAAGGAAAAAAGAAAAAAAAAAAAGAGGTTCATTTGGCTTGCATGGTTCTGCAGGCTGTAAAAGAAGCATGGCGCCAGCATCTGCTTATGATGAGGGCTTTAGGAGCTTCCAGTCATGGTGGAAGGAGAAGGGAGAACAGGCATGTCACATGGCAAAGAGGGAGCAAGAGAGCGAGAAAGGGGTGCCAGGCTCTTTTAAACAACCAGCTCTTGCATGAATAATAGAATGAGAACTCACTCATTATCTCAGGAGGACACTAAGTCATTCATGAATAATCTACCCCTATGATCCAAACACCTCCAGTTGGGGCCCACCTTCAACATTTGGGATCAAATTTCAACATGAGACTTGGAGGAAACAGATATCCAAACTATATCAGTGCCTTGTAAGATTAAACACCAGAGAGCTTTCTTCTTCTTCCTCATCCCCCTACTTCTCCTCTTCTTTCTCTCTCTCTCTGCCCTGTAAGGACACAGTGTGAAGGTGACCATCTGCAAGCTAGGAAGAGAAGCCCTCACCAGAACCAGACCATGCCATCACCCTAATCTTGGACTTCCAGCCTTCTGAACTATGAGAGAATAAATTTGTTTAAGCCACCCAGTCTATGGTATTTTGTTATGACAGCCCGAGCTGACTAATACACTTGGAGTGGCTTCTCTTTTCCTGATAGACTCTGACTGATAGAGTCATCAGTAATTTTCAGTTCTTACTTTATTTTACTGCATTTAACCTTCTTGAAAACTATTTTCAACCTTGTTAAACTCTCTTTCTCTGGCTTCTGTGTTGTTTGTCATTCTATTCATTCTTCCCTTACCTCTCAGACCATCCCTTCTAAGTTTTCCTCTGGTTTCTCCTCCTTCCTCCTCTCTTAAATGTTCTCTGGGTTTTAACTTTCTCACTGTATTCTCCTTGCGCTGCCTTATGAGATTCAGTGGTATTAATCAAGTAGCTCTCAAATCTGAGCTTCTGTTCAAATCCCTTTTTATGAGTTCTAGACCTACTTATCCAACTATCTTCTACCTGGATGTTGGGCTGAGCATAAGCAAAATGCTCACTAGCCTGTCCCCTAAACCTTCACTGCCTACATTTCCTTTCCTTGCAAATGAAACTTTGCAAAATCCAGCAATCCAAAAGTTATATATGGCTCCTGATACTCTTACCTCACCCAGTCATGTTTTAATGGGCCTTTACTTCTAATGGTGTCACTCCAGTTTTTTCCTTGGTCTACATCCCCATTGCTAATGATTTAGTCCCAATACACATCTTTTCTTGCTTTTACTATGGTACAAAACTGTTCTGTTCTTCCTGCTTCCACTTTGGCACCACCTTTCCATCCATGCTCCGTATCGCCACCAGATTGATCTTTCTTAGAAACAAATCTGATCATGTTATTTCTTTGTTAAAACCATTCAATGGTTTCCCACTGCCTCATGTCTAAAGTCATGAGTTGCAAACGCAGACAAAGTGTTCCAGTGTCAGTATTTTTTGGTTGCTGGAATTATGAATATCTCCAACCACTTCTTCCTTTTTTTTTAAAATGGAAACATTTTACAAGTGTTTATTAATTTTAAAAACAATAATACACCCATTGCATGTTAATATCAACAAAACATTTTTACGAAATGGAAGTATATTTTCCAAACAATAGTGAGAAGAGTGACATTGTTTTATATTTCTTCAAATCTCTTTAATATCTGGCTTTATAGGCATCAGATTCTCATATCTGCTTCTGCATTATAATGTGTTGTGACATCACACATCATGTAGCCTCTGGCGGGTTTTCTGGAGGTATACAGTTGACTCTTGATCACATGGGTTTGAAGTGTACAGGTTCTCTTAGACACGGATTTTTTCCAACCAAACACAGACTGAAAATACAGTATTCCCAGAATGCAAAACCTGCGTATATGCTGACTTTCAGTTTCAGAGGGTTCTGCTGGGCCAACTGT
>CAUYPO010147872.1:0-39438 GCA_963574435.1 Cheirogaleus major
TCATAGCTCATGAGTGCACAGGCACCGTCACCTGTTCTGTGAACCCATCCCTCTTACCTGAATGACTGTTTCTTCAGTAAACTCTTCTCTCTCCTGCACCATCAACTTTAGAAACCCCTATTTTTCTTATTATCACTAACACAATTTATAATTATGTATGAATTTTTATAGTATTTTTTTCTTTTTCTTTTTTCTTTCTTTTATAGTATTTTTTTCTTTTGAGTATATGTCTCTCACCAGATACACCAGGAGGTCAGAGGCCATCTGTATTCTCCTCATTAATGTATAACAAAAATTTTGCACATGCATTGTATTTTGAAAGAATGGATAAGTCAATACATACAGAACAGAAACATACTAATATTCCATGCAGGAAATTTTCCTAATCCTACTTCTATTTCTGCTTTAGAATGACCACAGCAATAGCACTATGGAATGTAAAGTGAAAGGGAAAGACCACAGGCATGAATAGCAAAAAACAAGACAGTTATTTCACTGATGTATGAAATTAATAAACAATTATTTTGAAAATGACTAATAGAATTGCACACTGGAAACAATAACAAATATCAGACAACCAGGAGTTTGGTTCTATCTTCCTGTATAGGTGCTATGTCACCATGAACACCTTAATCTTTCTGAAAGTCACGTTCCTCAGCTATTAAGTAATTAAAACTTAATAATTCCTAAATCCCTGTGTAGTGCTAATGTTCTGTGTGACAAAATAGTTAACCAAGTTACAGAAAGAGTATAGAAATGGAAATATTAAATAGAAACAGAAAAAGTTTCAGAAGGAATACATAGCCTTATATATAGGATGATGTATTTCTCAAATACACAATTTATATCTATTGGTCAAACTTAGATTGGCCAATCTTGGATCACCTTTTTTCTTTCTTGTACCATGCTGGTTGGTGGTTTCTGGGCATGATTTGTCCACTGGGACATCATAGGTAAGGGTGCAAATGTCTTATGATTTCTCACAGGCATGCCTGTAATGTCTGAGTGTCCAAGTTATACACTATACATAGAAAGTCCACCGAAGGGGATGCGGTTCACATTTTAGACATGGAGATTCTGGGCTTCCAGGCCAATTGTGGAGCTGCAAGAGAGAATCCCCACATAAACTTATCTTGTAGCTATTCATGGTCAGCTGTGCCCTTGTCCCACTGTGCTCCAATGTACCCTGAGGCTGCTTTCTCTGACCTACACACTGGTCTCTTAGGCCTGACTCTTTCTCCTTATTCAGTTCTGAATCTGTCATAGCCACCTCAACTGAGTGAGAGGGCGGAAGGCACAAAATATGTTCTGTACAAATGGAACGTGTGTCCTGGTAGTATTCAAATATGTGCAGGAGGGAAAAATGTGGGGCATATGTGCTCAGATTACAGCCACTGTGCTGCCTGATGGACACTGAAAAGTTTTCTGAGCAGTACTATTCAGAAAATAAAAAAATATATTATTTCTTAAAATTTGCCTGAGGAAAAGATGTCTTTTTTTACTTTTTTTAAACCTACAATTGTAGTATTTATTTATTACTTCAGAATATTACGGGCATATAATATAAGTGCTTTGGTTACATATATTGCCTTCATACCACCTGAGTGCAAAGTGTGTCCAACCCTCAGACAGTACGTACCACACCCATTAGATGTGAATTTACCTATCCCCTTCACCCCCTCCCCTGTGCTTAACATTCAATGAATGTTACTTTCATATGTGCACATAAGTGTTGATCAATTAGTACCAATTTAATGGTGAGTACATGTAGTGCTTGTTTTTCCATTCTTGTGATACTTCATTTAGAAGAATGGGCTCCAGCTCCATTCAGTATAATACAAGAGGTGCTAGTTCACCTTTTTATGGCTGAGTAGTACTCCATGGTATACATATACCACATTTTATTAATCCACTCATGTATTGATGGGCACTTCGGTTATTTCCAAATCTTTGCAATTGTGAATTGTGCAGATAAGATGTCTTCTTCTAATTTGCATGAAAGTATCTTTTGGCTCAGTGTCAACCCTTATATAGGATTGTCTTTCTTTAAGTAACTATTTTTAGTGTAACCATAGGCCTTCAGCCCTTGTTCTCATCTGAGCTACTCTGTTTGTCTGTGACTCTGTTTTTGACCAGTTGTGTGTGATCATCACCACTGATTTTTCACACTTTTTCTAGTATAATAAAATTACAAATGGTTCAATTCTTGCCTGTCCCATTCTATACTCGTCGTAAAGCTATATGCTATTTAGAAGCATGTATTGAGAACAACATTGGGATTAAGGCAAGCAGTATTTTAACTATAGTGTATCAAACTTTTATAGTGATTTGAGGAAAATTGAATCTTCTAAAATAGACATTTGGAAAAACATGTTTCATGCATATTTTTATTAGTAGTTAGTTAAGTCAAATCTCCTTCTCTACTGATCTATGACCACACAGTCAGCAGATGGTTTGTAAAGAGAGCAAGAGAACCTCATTCATTCAGCATTAGGCACAGTCCCTGCAGGTCAAGCAACACTTCTAGATAGAAATTTAAACTATATATACTAGATCTAACTGTCCAATGACTCTTGCTACTCTTGAGGGCCTGAAATTCACTTAAAGAACAAAAATGCATTTATTCATTCCCTCATGCAATTCTTGAAGGATTATAAGTTTAGTATTTTCAAATAGGAACAAGTTATGGTGTTCTTGCTCGTAAAGCTCATCAATAGGAGAAACATGAGTGTAAATATACTTTTCTTTTTGTATTTCTTAGGTGTGTTTCCTTAATGTTCAGCCAAATGTTGTTTATTGATGGTTTTTCCAAGGTTCCTAAGGGCCTGGTTTTCATTTTTTTACTATACCAATAAACACAGATGAATATAAGGATTTCTTGAAAATCACAAAATATTCTAAGGGAAGCTATCCTGAATCGATTTTTGTACAGAACAAGAAGATAATATTCATCATTTGTTGAACACTAACACTATGCCAAGCATGAGCTAAGTGGGTTACGTGCATGAATGGATTTAGTCTTCAGAAAATCTCTATGAAGTCAGAAATAATAATACCCTTATATCAAAAGTGAGGAAATTGAACATCTCAGGAGTCGAATCACTTACCTAAGGTAAATTAAATCTATTGGTGAAGGTGTAGACTATCATCCAAGATGGTCAACTCCAAAGTTCTCATTCTATGTGCTGCCTCTGACAAATATTTGGAGGCAGGAGAGTATAGTTTTTTTAAAAGTACAGTATCTCAGAGACCTCTGATCATGGGTAAGACTGTGCATCCTGTGAGAAGTTTGGGGAGGACCAGGGAGAGAAAGATGGGCAGCCTATTAACCATGCTGTATCCTGGGAAAATGGACAGTCCATGCCAGGTCACACTACCGCCAACACCCTACCTGAGTGGCACCTGAGTTTGAAGAGAGGAGCTAGGTTGTGGTGGGAGCTTAGATACCATATTTTTAAAAGGCAGAGTCCATAAAACCAGAGGGGTGCTTCTGGCATCAGGGAACCCCAAATCTTTCAAGGAACCAGAAATTCCTCCACCCCAGCCTCTGCTTCTATCCTGCCATAGAAAAACTTTTGGATCATTTTACCTAGGTCTGGGTATAGAAGACATTCAAAGACACTAACCCAGACTAACCATTCCAGATACAGTGATGACCTCAAGTGATCAAATTGATCACTTGAGACGAAGAACAGTTACAATGAGCTGATGAGAACAGGGACACTGAAAGAGATAGAAAGCTAAATCAACCACTTGGAACATATGAGTAGCTCCAGAGTAGCTCCTATTCCAGGCATATCCTTTGATCCAGGCACACTATCTATGGGAGTCCTATCTCTTCCACTAGGCTGACAGTCTAGGACCTATTTTACTCCTTGAACACAGTCACCAGCTTCAACATACCAGGAATCCCTGTGTACCTAGCCTTAGTCATCTAGGAAGGGAAGGAGGTTTGACTGGCATCATATGATCATCTTCCATCTTTCCAATTTAATTATTTTTTAAAGAGTGATTCCACTCAAGATAATGGTGAGCATAGATTTCATGTGCACAGACATCCCCTTAGCCAATTAGTAAGCAAGTATGTGGTATTTGTTAAAAATATATAATGCTCTGTTTAACAGGAGGATATTTTATTTAATTTTCAGGAAGTAGTTAGGCTGCCTGGCGATCTGATTGGAAGGAGGAAGGGGGTTTGAAACAGTATTAGTGTAATACTTTACAGAAGGAAGAGAAAATGTTAAAGGTGCCAATGGAAGAATAGAAGGAAATGGGGCATTGGTGTTGGGAGGGGTGAGGAGGAGGGTGATCAAATACCTCCTAATGAATAATGCCAAGGTAACTTTGAACTTAATTTATAAATGTTAAATATTTTAACTTTAAGTAGCAGTTAAGCTATTTATTTAAAAAGTATATGCAGTTCTGCATCTATCACATGATCAGGTTTTAACAAAAACTATTCATTTCTTTACAAACTTTTGCTAAGTCATAGTTAGTTATATGTTATTTTGATAAATTTTTCATTTGTTCCTAAATACATAAAGTAATCAATAGCTGTTTTTATGAAGACATATAGAATAAGTTTGAAATCCCATATTCACTCCAACAACAAGTCCTATTATCTCCACCTACAAGACATTTCCCAAATCAGAACATTTGTCGCAACTCTATAGTCCCAATCCAAGCTCCAATTCCATCTGTCCTGGATAATAGCAATGTTGTTGCATGACTGACCTCCTTCTTTCGTTTTCTTCTCCAAAGAAGAGCCAGAGGGATCTTTTAAAATCATAAATCACATCATGCCTCTCACTACTCAAAATGCTCCAAAATGTTACAGATGTCCGTAACAGTGAGATAACTGTCCCAACCTCTAAGTTTGAACCTATCTTCTGACTTTCATCTCTTTCTTTCTGCTCTCTAGCTCATTACCTGTGGGTCACCCAGGCATCTATGCCTGCTCTTCTCTCTACCTTAGGATTGGCCCACCTTTGCCTTTGGTTAAGTCTTTTGTCAAGGGTCCCTTCAGAAGAGCAACCCACAAGTACCCTATCTAAAACATCTACTTTTCCTCCCTTTATTTTATTTTTTCTGTACAACATTTGTGATTACTTGAAATTGTTTGCTTTTGTTTGTTAATTATTTGTTATGTGTGTACTTCATGAGAGAAGAAACCTTTAGAGCTAGCTATAACCCAAGCTATTCATTTATTGTTGAATGAGTTAGCAAACTAAAAAGTGAAATATTATTTGTTAAATGAAATAATGTGTTAATATTTTAATAATGACTTTTAATAAGTGATTGAGTGCTACATTTTATGCTTGTTACAAATTACAAGTTACAAGTTGAGTGTGATAAATGCTGCAATAAGGATAAGTTTCACCACATAAAGAGAATCAGTCTACCCAGAGAAGGAATGGGGAGCTTCATAGAAACCACGGTGATGATAACAGAGTTGACATTGATGTCAGTGGTTGTCATGTAGGGGACACTTTCTAAGTGCCAGGTACTCTGCTAGGTACCTTACCTACATTGTTTGACCTTCACAACATCCCTGTGTAATAAGTAATGTTATACCCATTTCACATGTGAGGAAACTAAAGTTTAAATGGTTATATAATTTCCCAATGAAGATTTGGAGTTACCCAGCTTGAACACTAAATCTAGATCTATCCAGGTCCAAAGTCTGTGCTTTTTACCTCTCAACTTTATTATTTTATCTTATTTTATTTTAGAGACAGGGTCTCACGATGTTTCCCAGGCTGGTCTCAAATTCCTGAGCTCAAGTGATCCTTCTGCCTCTGGCTCCCTAGTAAATGGATCTACAGACATTTGCCACCCTGCTCAGCTCAGCTATATTTTAAAGTTATAGCCTGCCCTGAGATGATCCTGTCATAAATATAAACACAGCAGTGTCCTGAGAATAGAGTCTTTTAGATTTAAATAAGCATGGCATTTAAGTTCAACTCTCCAACTTCTACTAACTAGGCAACAGAGGCATAACTTATTTTGTGTGAGTCTCAGTTTTCTCATGCATAAAGCAGAGTAACTTGTCAATGTCTTGTGAATATTAAATTAAATAATCCATGTAAATCACTTAGCACAATGCATGTAACATAATGATCACTCCCTACAGGCTCTTTCACTCCCCTCAACCCAGCCTGAAACTATGGATCCAATTATGACAAATTAATCATTGGACAATTACTACACATTTGTC
Organism: Cheirogaleus major; assembly: GCA_963574435.1. Lineage (NCBI taxonomy): Eukaryota > Metazoa > Chordata > Mammalia > Primates > Cheirogaleidae > Cheirogaleus > Cheirogaleus major. The sequence continues at coordinate 6,218 of CAUYPO010147872.1, forward strand.
AATGAAGGTAGTTTTCCTCTCAAATTCCATGCACCTGTTGACAAGAACAGTTCCTCAGTAATTCAAATATAAACAAATATTTTAAAAAATATCTTAGTAAATTCAAGACCACATAAAATAGGAATATGTTTTAAATTTAGTTTAGTTCTTTAAATTTTTAAATAAAAATGGTCCCCAAGACTACCTTAGCAATTATAGAGCATTCATTATTTAAAATGTATTTGGCAATATATGTATCCCCAACAATACTTGTACCCCCAAAATAAAAAAATAAATAAATAAATAAATAAAAGAGAAGGAAGTTTAATTTCACTTTACCTATTTCATGTCTAGTGATTTGGCTCCCTGATGTCCCAGGAAAATAAAAACTGTCTTGATCTTTTAAAGAAAAATGTATTTGGGTGTTAGGCAGGTAGAAGGGGAAGGAGGGATGCATATATTCACATTTAATGGGTGCAGTGCGTACCATCTGGGGGAGGGACATGCTTTGAAGCTCTGACTTGGGTGGGGCAAAGACAATATATGTAACCTAAACATTTGTACTCCTGTAATATACTGAAATAATAAAAAAAAAGTATGTGTTAGTTTATTTCAGTCAATATCAATTCTTATATTTATATTTTAATAGCTGCATGTGGCCTGGCTATATATTGGACTATATTGGTGTATAACTATAGTTTAAGAGTAGCAGAACAAAGAGATTTCTTCTCAGGCAATTAGGGATACTTAGACATCCTAATTTAATAGCAAACTTCTCCAATAGCTATTTAAATTCTCCCATTTTTACATTGTCTTACTCTGTTGTTTGTTTAGTACAGTTGTCTCTATGAAAATATTTGCAATAATTTTATCCAACATAAATAAAAAACAATATATAAGTTGGTAAACCTTATTTTAAATCCAAAATCACATTAATTGGGTAATACTAATAGATCATTTAATTTATCAAAGCATCAGTTTTCTCATTTTTATAATAATAATGTTAATAATAATGTTCTCTTGTCTCCCTCCACATTGAGTACAAAAATTATTAGAGGAATTGGAGAAATAATGTGTATAAATGACACATCATGGCCATTTGTTGTACAAATCTAAATACATTGATGTCTAAAAGGGTTATCCTTAAATTACAAGCATCTATTTATGGAAGTAAGCATAGATATCATTAAATGGCAAGACAAAGCAAACAAATAATAAGCAAATGAAACAATAACAAACATCAAGATGCAGTTTGCTATCATGTAAATACAGTATGGTGCTAGTATGCTGATACATTTTTCTAAGGTATGTATGAATCGGATATGCTGAACATGTTAAGTGCAAAGAGCAGAAGAGAACACAAAACCTTAGAAAGTATTATAAAACCAAATTAGGTATAATTATGGTATATAATTATTAATTATGTTAGATCATTTCTAGTTAAAGCTAATTCACCTGTGTCACCATAACTAAACATTATCTGTTTATAACCAGTAATTGAGTAATAATTAAGGCAAGTCTTTACTATGATGGATTAATTAAAATATTCTGTATTCCTTATTAGATTTCTGTCACAAAGTGCTGTGAAATAATTAGTATTATATGGAGGCAGTTAAAACTAGATATTCCATTGTTATATACCATTTTTACCTGTATATTTCATATTTCTTCTCATAGTCCCCTCTTCAATTTGTTCAGTTGTAATTGGCAACATAAGTCTTGAATCTCTAAGAATTTGGTAAGAATAAATATATAAATGCTAAAAAGTTTTTTAGAAAAATACATTTGAAAATTATACATAGTGTCTGACTTCTGGACAGGAGTTTTCCATTGGGGAGAAGCAGAATATTTTTATACTGAGCTCTTGTTGTATCTATACATTTCAATCTAAAGTGCACATTTGATCACCGCTTGGCATAAGTAAATAGTCTGTTTACTGAAAAAAGTGCTACTTAAAGCTCTATTTATTTAATCAACAGAAAGTTCATTCCCTGACAAGTCATTTTCATTCATTCATTATTCTTGCCTGAAAGTAGAATAAGTGGCTTACTATTTTCATAATTGTTTTATTTGGATGATAACTTCTCATTTGCTCGGTCTTATATGATGTCATAAAATTACCTAAACCTCTAGGAGACATACTTGGAAGGTACAAAAGGGTTTTGATAGTAGATTTTAGCCTTTGATTTCTCTAAGAAAATAAAAATCATAAAAGCAATAGTTTATTCGAAGGATGGAAGGAACTAAAATATTCACTTTTTAAAAGGTGTTCTCTATTTTGCCCTGTATTTTTCCCTTTGTACTCCTCACTGTGAGTATAATCTTTCTTTGCTTTCCTTTTTTTTCTTCACCAATTTTATATGCATGCTCCCAGGGACATAGCCAGGTTCACCAATGTAAGTAAGAGAAACCCTGATGATGGATGGGGCTGGGTTAAAACTGCAAGGAGTCTCGTGTTCCATCCAGATGGTTGCAAAAGGTATTATAATAATTCATCTTTTTATGGTTGAGTAGTACTCCATAGTATACAAATACCACATTTTATTAATCCACTTGTGAATTGATGTGCACTTGATCTGGATAGATGGATTTTCTGCATTCATTGGTGCCACAGCCAGCATGTTAAAGAAAGGGGAGGGTCACTCTTTGAGTACGAGATGATTCATCTGACTACTGATATTGAAATGTTATACATCACATTGGATTCTTCAATAGCTAGTTTTTATCACATGCCTAACAACAGCTGAAACCGCACGATCTGTCTAGCATGAACTCATGGGGCCAACCACTCTTTCTACGTCCCTACTCACTCTCACCTTTACCAATGTGCTACCCAGTCCCGGGTTCATGGAAAACATTGATAATTATTCACATCATTCTTTCCCAGGCTTCTTCACACTCAACAGAGTACTCCAGACAGCCGCTTGTGAATAAGCAGAGTTGGCATGCAAAGTGGAAACCATTTGCCATCCCTGCCACCTGCTCTTTTTTAATATGGAATGCTTACCAAAGTATTAGAACTTTCAAATTACCAACACATTTCCAACATATAAAATCTCAATATAGACAGCTAGAGCTGAATAGATTCTTATTAGTCCTACTGCTCTATATTATCATGAAACTGAAGGTCTAGAGAGGCTAATTTATCTAAAGTCATGTAAATTATTGGGAATATCCCATTAAAACTTGCTGTCTTTGTACTTATTTCTTTTAATAGCTGTTTCTCTAATGCACTTGAATATAAACTAACGTGAAGTTTATCAATAGAATGTTCTCCTTTTTGTTGTACCTAGTAAATTTATCTTTATAGGTCAAATCACATGCCATTCCCCTAAAATCATTTTCTATCTTCTCTGAGTAAATTTAGTTATTGCATTCTACTGCTACAGAGTGCTTTGTCCCTAACTTTATTTTGCCCACTACACCATACTATAATTACTACAATTACGTATTTACTGTTTCTGGCTCCTCGGGACACAGGTTTTGAAAATCACTAGGGCTGTTCATAAATATTCTGATACCCTCCTTCCAAACATATGGTAGGACTGCAGTTTCCTAACCGTTTTTCAAATCAGGCATAGGATTGTGATCTGAGCCATTTATGTACTGAACCTTTAAAATCAAAGGGTGATGTGCCATATCGACCCTTCCTCTGCCACATGGATTGTGGAAAAACAAGTAAAACATGTCAACAAGAATTTTAAAATTAACTATACTGTGCATAACACAGCCCTGCTAACCCAAAATGGGTCATGACATTTGAGAAAGAAATAAAATTTTAAGACACAAAACTTTTGAGTCTTTTAAAAAAATAACAGTAAAACCTTGCCTATTCTGACTAATACATTGGTTATGTCTATGCATTCTTTTATCCCAGTACCTTAGGCTTTGGTCCATAATTGTAGTTTCTGAATTGAGGTTAACTTGCTGTGATGTAGTTGTTTTACATGCTGTCCAGTGAAATACACGTGCATGCTATTTAACAAGTAACAGTTCTCAAATAAAATTTCATATGAGTCAGATATCTATACATTCAAAAAATATTTTATATTCAAAATATGAGAATTTTCCCAAATGATTTTCATAATGGGAGGCAGGTAGCTGAACTGTTACACTGAAAAGAACTCTAGCCTAGATAATAAAAAAACCTGGATTTTAGTTCTGTTTTGTCTGTTTAATTACTAGCTACAGTACAGTACCTTGGAAGAGATATTTAAAATAATTTTCTCATATTCTACACGAGAAAAGTATAAAACCTGCCTATATCATAGACTTATTGGGAAAGATAAAAGATGTTAAAGGATTTTTGAAAATGGAAAGAAGCAATATAAGTGTGAGGCAGTAATATTATAGTTCCAGGGACTTCCTAACTGTCTAAACATTTTCAGCATATTATGACAGGAACTTTTAATGAATAAAAAGATTGGACTTTCTATCCAATACAATAACCTAAGAAAAATATGTAATTTTATAAATAGTAAAGTAAAATTAAATAAGTATAATTTATGTGATTTTCTTTCTGCAATGACCAAGAAATTTAACTGGGAAGTTTTAAGAAACAAAAAGAAATGACAGGTCTCATGGTGTGTACACTTCCCAGCTCCAAATATATATGACAAATCCTCTCTGAAGCAACTTCTCCATTTGGAACAACAAAATATTTTTATTTTTCTGATCGTGGTTAAAAGAGACCACAAAACATTTCAATGAAACTTCCCAAATAATTCTGATTTTTAAAAATTACCATCAAATGAAGGATTCCCAAAAAAGTTATACATGAGTAATAGTTTTCATTTTATGTCGTAACTGGCTATTGCTTGTATCCATATAAGACAAATACTATTCATTATAAAAATTTGTAAAATAAATTATAACTAAACTTATAAAATATTTAGTGTCAATACTAATAAAAACTATAAAATATTATTGAGAGACTTTATAAAGAGATATATTTGATATACTTGAACTGAAAAACTCAACATTGAAAAGACTTCACATTTATATTCTAAATTAAAAATGTAATGCAATATAATGTTACTAACACCATTTTAGCTTTCAACATACAACTGGAAGAATTAAAAACTGTATTGACAAGAAAGATTTTATTAATGTACCAGATTTAAAATGCAAAAGAGTTTATTGCTAGTAATTGCTAAATAGAAAAAAATATGTTAAAAGTATAATTTCAAATAATGATAAAATTCCAGTATATTAAACTTATTAGGCTTATCATTTGTGAAAATATATAAGGATATATCTCTATCTCTGTATGTCTATAGTTACACTATAAACTTTGGTTAAAATGCTAAGTGAAAATTGAATCATTACAAGTTTTAGAAGAAAACTTTATAAACTTGACTTCAAAAGAAGAAAGATTTATGAGTATAGTTATATAAAATATACACCTTCTGCATGGATGGAAGAATATGCATATTAAAAGTTAAAAACAACAAATAAAATAGGAAGATGCATATATATATGAGAAAAATAACAGGTTGTTACCTTGAATATATAAACATATTTTGCAACTCAGTAAAAACAATGATGAAAAGCTCTTCACAAAACTGGGTAAAGAACAGTAACTGGGAAGTCATAAAAGAAGACTTAAAAATGATCAATAAACCTATGTAAAAATATTCACCACAGAGGAGTGTCAGTTAAAATAGCTGATAGATAAGAGTTTTATATCTATCATACTAGAAAATACTAAATATTAATAATTTTAAGAGCCAGGTCAGTAAAGATGTAAAGAAATGAAAACTTTCACACCTTGCTGATGGGTATGTACATTGGTAAATTTTTTGAAGAATGTTTTCCATTACATATCAAAAGGCACAAAAATATAACACCATTAATCTAGACGTTCCGAAGAAATCAAAGTACACAAAAAATGTACAAAGAAATTACCTGCAAGATGGTTATTGCAACATAAAAATGATGGCTAATACTCACTGGCCTCTTGCAATTTGCTATGAATTAGCTCATATAATCCCTCACAGAATCCTCTGACCAGGTATTATTATTATCCTTATTTTTTAAATGAGAAAACTGAGGGGCAGACACATTAAAAAAAAAGAAAAGAAACTGCTAAAGGTTATACAATAGTTGTAAAGCAAAAGCAAAATATTAGACAGAACCAAAATATCTAATAATAGTGGATTGGTTTATTATACTCCTGCAATACATAAAATAGTAGTCATGTATGTAGTCATTAAAATGATATCATAGAATAGTTAATTATGTGGAAAATATTCATGGTACATTGTTAAAGGAGACAAGCCAGTTTCCCTATAGAATAAACTTCATGATCCCTCAAAATAAGCAGAACAAAAGAATTATACATTTTCCTAGTAAAAAGACTAGAATCAAATATCAATAGTGATTACTTCTGGGTGGTATGACTGTGGGTCAGTTTTCATTTTCACCTGATGACTTCTCTTTGTTTTTAAATTTTCTACAGTGAACATAAAATTTTTATAATGAAAAACTCTTTTAGAATAAGACGTATTTCAATAACATAAACACAAGAATTGAGGAGTTTTTTCATTGTTACTACATGTATATAGCTCAGTATGAGAGAACAGAAACAAAAAAATAAATTTCCCAAAGTCTAAATGTAGGCTATATTTAGTTATCACTGCAGAATTCTTCAGTGCAAGAAAACATTTCTCTTTAATCCCTGGCATGAAGGTTTATTTGTGCTGAAAATAGATTTATTGATAAACAAGGAGGAATTTTGACATTAGTTGCTCTTGGTCCTTTCTACCTCACCCCATTCTCATTGCTGAGTCTTATTAATTATGCATCATTCAGATATCACAACATCATAAGTCTTCAAGATTCCAAATATGTCTCATAAGTCCATTGTGAATAGAAGGTTATAGCCTGAGGAAATAATCTCAGACTAGCATCTACTAAATTCAAAGCATGGGTTAATCCCTGTGCATAAGATACCTGTTGGTTTTTAGAGATCTTAACAGGAGAGAAATGATAATTTTGTCTAAATAATAATTTTGTTTAAAAATAAATGCAAACATAGAAGAGGTATCAAAAGTAGTAGATGATTTACAGTGACCTAGCTGATCATTGATTATTTCAGAATATAAAATGGTTTTAGTGCATTAGATTGCGTTATAAAATGTTATTGATTTAAGAGGAATCTAAACTAACTCGCAAATGCTGCACGGGTTTTGAATAGGTGAAGGCGAGAATTGAAAGTAGCTACAGTGGAGTGGCAAATTCACTAGACTTACAGGCAAAAAATTAGTGTGCAAATACTTATTCTGTTGCTGCCCAAATGGATAACCAATCAAACAGATGACTTTGTCTGAGGTTGAGTTTCTTTATTTATAAAGCAGGAAAACTGTACCTACCTCATAAAGTTGTTGGAAAACAGTGAGTGAGAGCAAGACAGACAGAAAACAAAATTGCTGAAGTGGTTTGGGATCTGATTATGTATGTATTGAGATCATGAATTACTTTTAACAAAGATAATGAAATTTTTTGGTAGAATTTTAATTTTAGTTTTTTATGGGAATGACTGTTAGCAGATGCATCTTCACAACACATATATTTGTTGAGTGCCAACTATGGGCCAAGTACTGTGTTAGGTTGATAGGGTGAAAGATCAACATTGAATTTGACATTGTAGCCTACAGATTAGTGGAATAAAAATAATTAAGTTCATTGTCTGTTATCAGTATCATAGACATATACCACGATGACTATTTTCTCTGCTTCTACATGTGTTTCTTAATATATAACATATGTAGTGTTTAATCAGATGGAAAAGTGAGGAGTGAAGTTCTCATCATATGAGGAAGAGAGAACATGTTATTGTTGGGAGCCACAGGGAACATCAGGAATGATAATATCCTAGATGTATCTTGTATAGCTTGAACTGACAGTGAGTTTGGCATCAGTAGTGGGGGATGGCTTTTGGAATGACAGGTTGAAGCTAATTCTTTATATGCTATATATTGCATGATAATTAGACTTGGACTTTATATATAATGGAAGTTTTTGAAATCTTTATAAAGATATTTCAGACAATTAGATTGTAAATGGAACAGTCGGGCCATACTCTAAATATAGATCATCAAGAGAGAAGCAAGGGCAAATATTCCAAAAATACTTGTGAATGCACCAGTATATCCAGAAGCTTGTTGAATCACACATATATTTTCAATCGTATATAGAATCTGCACTTGAATATGAAAAGCATACATCATCCTTCATTCTGAGGTAGTAAAAAATATATCCAGGTTTTTAACATATGCTGAGCCTTTGGGGATAAAGATATTTGAGTGGATGATAAGTAGTTAAATTTACCTGATAGTACTTCAATAGTAAAGCTGAAAGCATGATATAATAAAAAGAATATAAACTTAAAAGTCTGCCAAACAGAGGTGTAAATCCCAGTTTTGTGATAGAAGAGCTGAGTAAGTTTGGGGCATATATTAAAAGTTTTTTATCCTTTCTCTCTGCATCCACACAAGCATCTTCAGTTTACTTATCTGAATGATACGTATAACACTCAATGCCTAATAGGGCTGTGATGAGGACCAAATGTGATCTGGATATGAGACACTGGACAAGTGTGTACCAGGTAAATGTTAGTGCTCTTCAACTAATATGGAAGCTTGGGTATCACAAAGAGTGAGACTTCGTGAACTGGGTTTTTAAATTCTGATGCCATACATTTCAACTTTGTTTATTTGTTGTCCAGCATAATTTCATGTGCATATCCTTTTTGCTGGTGTTAGACTTGTAAAGAGTGATGCAGTTGAGAGAAGCTAGCACGTTAGGCAGAACTGATAATGAGAAGGAATCTTCCTTTTGTGTCTGTCCCTTATATTTAGCCAGAAAGCTCATACTTTGTAATTGAAAGATCTTGTTCTAAGGATTGGATTTCATTTTGGGTTGCTTCAGACAGTAAGATAAAGAACAACAGGTGAAACTTGTATAGTGGTAGATACTGGTTTAATATTTGAAATGAATGTTTAACTGTCAGAGTTACAGCACCAGGTAATGTTCTGTTTTAGGAAGGAGTTAGCTTCCTGTTGCTGAGGGTATATGATCACAGCCCAGATCTGAGAGATACTGTAAGAGGAATTTCTATATCCGTTAAGAGATGAAGAAAAAGCACCTTAAAAACCCTCTTTTGACCCTATATTTTTCCAGATTCTTCCACATTTCTTCACATCCCCCTCCATCTATGCCCCATTTTTCATGGCAAATGCCTTTGAAATATTTTACTACATTCAATATCTCTCACTTCTCACCTCCAATTTCATTATCAATCCACTCCAGTTTGGGTTCCATTCCTTCCACTTCACTGAGATTTCTCCTGCCACGTTGCCAAATCAAATGTGCCCTTCACTAGCACTACCTTAGTGGACCTAGAGGATACTCCCTCTTTCATGAACCACTTTCTAAAAGCACTATCCTGGAATTGAAAGATTAAGTAAATGGGTGGTAGGTGGTGGAAGTCAGAGCTCACACTGTTGAAATGAGAGGTTACAGATAAGCAAGGGAAGAATAGCATAACTATGTGTATATGGATTAGTGTGAACTCATGTTTTCCTTAATACAGATACAGATGGATGCATATAGAAATATTTATATATTTGTGCATATACACTTTGTGGTTAGAATACACAGACAGATCTCCTTGCTCTCTAAGATGAGAGAGCCTAGAAGTAACAATACCCCAGTAGCAGTGATCACACATAGTACCTAAATCTTGGTTTCTGACACTATTCTCCAATAAAAGGAATAAGGGCTACTTAGAAAAATGGCTGGCGCCATGTTTAGTGCAGGAAATATTCAAGATAAGCCTGGAACATCTTGCAGTACTAGAAAATTATTAATTCTCAAAAATCACAATGCTAAAGTTTGTAAAAGGGACACAGGGTACAAATGAAAGAGATCCTAATGGCCAAACCTGGAACAATTTGAGAGGGGGGAAAAAAGTATTATAACCCCAAGTATTACATGAATATTCATAAGATCCTACTGATAAAAATAATTGAATAAATAATTAAGGGAGAATAGACAAATCCCCCATGCATAAGAATGCCAAATAATTTATGTAGATACCCCATCCTCAGTGAGGTGGAACATAACCCTTCACTCCTTGAGTGATGTTTGTACATAGTGATTTCCTCCTGAAGAGTGTAGCATGGGAAGGAAAAATAGAATAATAGCTTTACAGTGGAAAAATGTGAGAAATACTACCCAGCCAGATGATCAAGACTAGCATCATAAATCATGTTAATAATTATACCCTGGATAAGAATGGCTCTTTACCTCTGTGGTCTTCCTCCCTAAAACTCATAATTCCAATGTAATAAAGAGAAATGCATCAGATAAATCCCAATGAGAACATTCTACAAAATATCTCATGGTGCCTCTCAAAACTGTCAAAATCATCAAAAAATAAGGGAAATCTGAGAAAATGTCACAGCCAAGAGAAGCCTAAGGAGATATGATCGCTAAATATAATGTCATATCTTGGATGGGATTCTGAAACATAAAAAAAGACATTCGATAAAAACTAGGAAAATCTGAATGAAGTGTGGACTATAGTTAATAATAATGTATCAGTATTGGCTCATTAATTCTGACAAGTATGCCATATTAATGTAAAATTTAATAAGAAACTGAGTGTGGGTAATAGAAACTTTTTGTCCTTTCTTTACAAATTATAAACTAAAATCAAATGCATATTAAAAACAAACAAAAATTAAGAGATCTGGTTTCTACTGACCTCCCTAATTTTATCTTCTGCTCTTATAAATCTCCTCTTCCAAATCACCTATACTGTCACACTGGCTTCTTCTCTTTCCCTTGAGCATGTCAAGCTCTTTCTCAGCTTGAGACTTTTTCTCAAGCTATATTCTATGCCTGGAATAGTCTTTACCTTAATAATCAGTTGATTGGTACCTTCTTGTCACTCAGAGCTCAGTTTATATTTCATCACTTAGAAAGGACTTCTGTGGCGGAGACAAGAGATGAGCTTTGGTGTTTTAGTTTATTCTCTGCATTTTCTAGTCCCTTCAAGGTAACCAGAGGAAATGACAAGGTCTGGCCAATGAATGTGAGTGGGGATGATCAATACTACTTATGGACTGAAGCAATGTAGTTGTCCATTTGCAGTTGGCCACTTTCTACTGCTGATATGACAGCCCATGAGGTTGACTTGTTCCAGCCATTGAAAATATAAAATGATGGAGATTTAGACAGTCTGGGTCCCTGAGTCCCTGGGAGGGTAGGTAATGTGAGATGGACATAAACACTTAGTATTATGTCACTGGAATTCTGTTACCATAATATAGCATAAACCAGTCTGTCTTGACGAGTACAGTTTTCTTGACCACCCATTCTAAACTATCCCCCATTTACTCTTGATTATACCACCTTTTAAAAAATTATCTGAATATACTTTTCAATATCTGATTTTTTAAAAATTTGTTTCTTCATAAATTTGCCCTCCTTGCACTACTACTTCCAAGTAAGATGTAAATTCAGTGAGGCCCATGGAGCTTGGCTGTCTGTTGACCACTCAAAGAATATTTAGTTCTGGAACATAATAGACAATCCAAAGTGTGTATTGAAAGAAAGATAAAAGGCTGGGTGTGGTGGCCTATAATCCTATATTCCCAGCAGTTTATGGGCTGAGATGAGAGGATCACTTGAGGCCAGGAATTCTAGGCCAGCCTGGGCAAGAACCCATCTCTACAAAAAAACTAAAAAATAAAGATTATACAGTTGTGGTGATGCACACCTGTAGTCCCAGCTACTTTGGAGGTTGAGGCAGTAGGAATACTTGAGCTCAGGAGTTCAAGGTTTTGGTGAGCTGTGACAAGGCCACTGTACTCTAGCCTGGGTAACAGAGATCCCATCTCAAAAAAAAAAAAAAAAATTACAAATGTTTATGCCTGTATTAAAACATAGAAATTAAAAAAAGATAAATACTGTATTCTTCAATCCAGGCTTATCTTTGCTTTACCATGCTGGTAGCAAAAGAGAGGTAAACGGATTAACTTTTTCAAGGATATTTCTGAAGGTCATAGATAGTGATTCAGCATTTTGTAAGTGCAGAAGGAATTGGTTTAAATGCCAGTATCAGTGAAGGTGCAAGGAATATACAGCTGTACTCAGCCAGGAACATTAACTAGATGTCTCAACACTGTGCTGCTTAGCATGTAGCTCAAGGTGATTCACTCCTGTAAACACACACACACACAGAAACTCTCCTCTGTGCCCATCAGTCTTCTAAGACTACTTCCACCCTTAAGCAAATCAGATTATGTTGTAAATGTTAATATTTTTCCTGCTTCTGGTCTATAAGAGAATGTTCCTTGAAGTCATAGATACCTTTTATTTCTAATCTCACTATGGCACATTGGACCATGGGAATACAGAGGTAATTTGAGAGCCTCTTTCCCCCTCAATAAAATATCAATCTAGAAACTTGTTTTCTCCCTGCCCCTTGCACCTAACCCAGTGTCTGGAACACTGTAAGGGATCAGTAAATATTAAGATGAAGAAATGAATGGAAATACCTGGCATCAGCATAGGTATTAAATGACAGACATATTCACTGACTTGTCATAGCTTCTAATACAGCAGGAAAAAGCAAAGCACACATGTAGTCAAAGGATGCCTGAACATAGTTTATGTTTAATATACCAATTAATTAGCTTTAGGTGAATATAGTACAAGCTAGACAGATAAGTGCATTGAGTGATTAAAAAGAGTGATCAATATATTAATAAAAAGTCAAAGCAAGTTTCCAGCAAGCTGTACATTTTGGGTAGAGTATGTGACAGAAAGGGCTGTTGGCTGAAGGTACAGGTATATGCTTCTGAATTGCAGAGAAAATATTAGAAACGTGTGAGTCATCCTTCCTGCCAATACTATCTAACCTGAGTGTGAACATCACTGTGTCAATGTTTAATTTAACTCCTTCCATATGGATGGCATATTTCCACCCTAGCTCCTATTTGGATCTTACCACAAGACTGAATTAGGAACAAGACATCATTATCCCTATCACACAGAAGAGAAAACTGAGGCACAAAGAGGTTACATTGCCCTGGGTTTTGAGGCATCCAGCCCATGTTCTTCTTACTATATTGAAGCATCTTTTTATTGGGAGTCTTGTGTTGGCTGTCATAAGACTATGCTCCAGGGTCATTCTCTTCTTTCTTTGTTCCTGCCTCTAGCCACTCCGCCTCACGCAGAAAGTCATAGATTTCCTGAAAGAAGGCAACTACATTAAAGGTGGCCTTTCAGTTGGCTTTACTATTAAAAGTGGCATTTCTCTGTTTATCCAGGGGGTTGAGCAGGCTCAAAAGGCACCCCTCCTCATTTTATTCTAAGGAAGTCTCAGAGTCAGCACTTCAGGACTCGCAATACAATATTTTAATGGAGAAGGGGCCTAGAGACTATTATCCAGAAGTTACTAAATGTCAGCACCGTGGAGGCAGGCTTTATGGATTTCTTTAAAGAGCTTCATTAACTTGACTAATTGGAAAGTGGAGATTTCCAGACTTGTCTGCTTGTAAGGGTGAGAAGACAGAGTCAATAGGATGTATGCTGGACATGTGGGACTGTGATGAGCCACTAAGCATTCCTGGCAAATGAACAGTACATTTGCATTTGGTCTGCTGTAAATAGGGTGATAACTGAGGCAGCAGCTTGTAGCAGAAAGAGCCACAGATTTGGAGTAACCCTGAGCTGGATCAGAATCCTGACTCCACTGATTATTAACCTTGAGAATATAAAACAACTATTTAAATCCTCTGAGCTTAACTTTAACCCAATTTTAATGAACTCTGGGTAGAGACAGTGGAGTAAAAACACTTTTACCTTTATTACTAAAGTGAATATGAAGGATGTCTTAAATTGTACAAACCCACGGAGGAAATGAGATAAGGAGAGCAGATAAAAGCATTAAAAGTTGGGAGTTGTAACATTGATAGACAAGAGGTAAGAGCATAGCCAAGGAATCAGAATCCTAAACTGGTAGTGAGAAAAACTAAAAAGTCATTGAATATATAATGCATATTAAACCCTCTCCAAAAAAAAAAAAAAAAAGAGAGAGAGAGAGAGAGAGAGAGAAATGGTTGAGAGTATATGTGAGAAGCAGTTACATCTGATGTAACCTCTCCCACTCTGTCTTCCAACTACCAGAAGACTCAAGAGGGAAAAGCAGGGGTTTGGGGAGGGGGGGAGTTGGACAGAAGGCAACAGCCATAGTTATTGGAGGGGTACTATATTGAAAATAAAGGGGTTACGTGTATGTTTATACACTAAATGTTGAGACAGACAGCACTCTTCCCTCCAGTGACTTCCAGGTATGCTCCAAGTAAGAGTTTGGAAATTCATTGTCAGGAAAAGCTGACTAACCCAAAAGGAAAGGCATGAAGTAAAGAAACTGGACAGATAACCCTACAGTTATAATCTACAAGTCATACACATTGGCTCTAAGTTCCCGACTCTCAAATATAAACAGATAACCAAAAGTCACAAGCAACTAAAGAATGCAAGAACAAACCAACAAAAAGCAAAAACGATGCTGAATAAACTAAAACTATCAAAGGAAAACTTTTGAAAAGTTCATTTATAGCCTCAAAGGACTAAGAGAAGATATTGACTCTATTAAACAATAGGATACTATAAAAAGTTAAATTTAGAAAATGAAGAAAAACTCTTAATAATTATATGTAGATATTTTATAGTTATAAAATATTTTTTATTTTATGTAGTAGCATGCATATCTGTGGCTCTAGACATAAATATAATAGCAAAGATCAAAATTCACTAAAATGGTTCAAATACACATTTGAAGAAGTACTTCTGAAAGTGGAACAAATAAAATAAAGAGAAGGAAAATAAATGTGAAAATGTATGAGAATTAGAAGACAGACATAGGAGGTCCAGCATCAAATAATAGGAATTTTAGAACCACCTCAACCAAAAAAATAAAAGATTAAAAAAATAGGGGACAGAAATCTTAATAAGATACTGTACAAAAATTTTTATGTCAGGAAAATATTTGCTTCTTGATTGAAAGGGATCACTAAATAACCAGCAAAAGAAATGAAAATAGATCCACACTGTACAATAAATATCACAGCATTGTTTTCTCCTGTTGGTACAAACTCCATTTCATGATGCCTAAGCCACTGAACAGCCTAACCAGTCTTTCTGTGCTTGGCCACCTTTAGTCATATCTGCATATTAACAGCCAGAACAATAATTTTTAGCCTAATTTTTATTTTTTATATAGCAGACATATATTTCTTACTAAGTGTGATAATTATTCTACTGATCCTTGTTTATTTTTCTCAAATTTTTAGCTTCATTGAGGTATAGTTGATATGTAAAAATTGCACATGCTCAAGCTATACATTTTGATGAATTTAGACACATGCATACACCCGTGATACCATCTCCATGATCAAGGAACTAAACATATCCACCATCTCCAAAAATTTCCTTGAGGTTTTTTTTTTATATTTTTCTGTGTTTTCTTGATTGCTTGTGTGTGTGTATGTTATGAACATTTAACATGAGATCTATCCTATTAAAATATTTTAAAGTATACAATTTCATGTCATTAACTATAGGCAGTATGTTGTACAACAAATCTCTAAAGTTTATTAATCTCACATAACTTAAATTTTATACAGTTTTTAGCTCAAAACTCTCCAATGGCTTCCTACCACACTTAGATTATATCCAAAGTTCTATCTATGACATATAGCCTCTTGTAATGGTCAAGTGTGCTACTGAACTCTCCAAACTCCTCACCTCCCACACTCTTCTTTCAGGCACACTGGGTTCATAGCTGATGCTTGTGCATGCCAAGCTTAGAGCTTTGCCACTTGTCTTTTTCCCTTGACCTAGAATGATGTCTATACACACACACACACACACACATATATGTATATACATACATACACACACACACGTGTCTTTCCCCATAATTTTATTCAGGTTTCCATTCAATACAACCTCTATAGCCTTTCACTGCTATGACAATCTATATTTTACTTCCACCACTTTCTTCTTTTTTTCTGCATTATGTTTCTGCAAAGCACTTATCATTAACTGAGCAAATGAATTTGCTTATTTATTATATTCTCTATAAAACATAAGCTCCATGCTAGCAGAAACATTGTTTAGTTTATTGATGCAACTGATATCTAGAACTGTGCCTGGCAAAGAGTAGACGTTTAGTACATTTCTATTAGATTAATAAAGTTATATGAATTTTGGCTGCTTTCAAGTGAAAATTTTGTTTTCCCTCAGTTCTATTTTTTTAACTTGGCCAAACTGGTGTGTTTTTTTGTTTGTTTGTTTTGTTTTGTTTTTTACTTTTAAAATAGATTCCTAGAGGGTAGTACAGTATATTCTAACTAGATCTACCACAACTGGGGAGAAAAACTAAAGCAGACAGTACTGACGGGGGAGCCTGGAGAAGCATCGTCTGAGAAGGTGTCTTTTACCTGTTTGCATACACAGCTCTAGGGACTTGGTAGGATTTCACGGCGAAATAGCTTATGATGTCCCTGGGAGACTTGGATCCTGAGGACTTGCTTTGTTAAACACTCCAACTTCCAACATAGCTCAGAATTACTTGAGATCCCAATCTTCTGTATTTGGACAGTGAGAATATTAGCAGTTTCCAGTGTTCTGGAATATATAGGACGCTAATGACCTTCATTCAACTCCGAGGGGAGGAGAAGGGACTCCAGCAGGGCCTGAGTTTGGACTTGCTTCTAGCTTAGAGGACTAGGAATTCAGAAAAAATAAAATTTGACTTGGAGAAATTAAAAACCTGTAATTTTCTTATTCCTTAACTAGGGACTAAAGCTCACACTTCCTATATGTGGAACAGTTTGCTCATTTAAGGTAACAGATATCAAAATAGTCTTAGCTCCACCAGAATTTTATACCTCCACATTCAAAATGCAAAACAGCAAGTATACACTGAGTATGAATGGTGTAGATGTTGTGGGAGCTACAATGAAATACAAGGTTTATACTCTGTGGGAATAAACACCTGAAAATATGCTATAATTTCTCTATTCTAAGAAGTTGTTGCGTGTAAGACAAACAATCAATTTAACAACAACTTTTCATTGGGGGGAAAACAACTACTATAATTACTTTCACTGGGCATACTATTAATAGTTTTAACACATATTCTATACTGAATTTTAGTTTGACCAACTGAGTCTTGAAATGAAGAAAATGTAAGATTTGATAATATGAGGGATGAATGGTAAGAGTCATGTGAGTGGATTTATGAGATAAGAAACTGTACTAATGGGAAAAGTCTTTGTGCTTAGGGTGAATGAAGAGACCACTCTGTAAGCAGAAGCATGCACACCCTATGTATAAACTGCCTGATGATGCATGCACCTGTGACTCTGGCTTGGGGGACAGACCCCACCAACATTCAGGCCCTATTTCCTCACAGGTGGGTGGAAGAGCTCAGTTTTTCTCCAGCCTATCCTCTAAAGTGAGAAATCACAAACACACTTGATTCTATGGACAGATTTTTTTTTTGTCACCCTATTTATCTTTGAACTAATCGAATTATTTGTTAATCTTTAAAAAAATTATGAGATTTTACATAAAATCTAGATCTGATGTTTAGCAATCCTGGGCTATCACTGTCACAAGGCAAAAGTTAGTAAAAGTAGCTTAACCAGCCCAGACTAGGCATGGCATGTTCCAGCTGGTTGACTGCAGTCACAACTACCCTGCTTCTCTTAATTAGGTTCCAGCCTGGTCCCTGTAAGTATGTTTATTTGCCCTGTAAACTCTATGCAAGCTGCTTTGTTCTATTTCTCTACCTGGGTTTAGATCCTGTGTACTTGTTATTATGTTCCCTCCATCTAGCACTTATTATATGTCTTTCATCAACCTACTAGTCAAGCTGAGAATCAAATCAAAGACCCAATACCTTTCTCAATAACAACAAAGAATATAGAAAAATAAAAAAAGAAATAAAATAAAATACCTAGGGATAAATTTAACCAAAGAGGTAAAAGACCTCTATAGGGAGAACTACAAAATACTGAAGAAGGAAGTTGCAGAGGATGTAAACAGATGGAAAAACAGATCATGCTCATGGACTGACAGAATCAACATTGTTAAAATGTCTATACTACCCAAAGTGATTTACAGATTCAGTGCAATCCCCATTGAAGTACTGATGTCATTTGTGTAGACCTAGAAAAAATAATGCTGTGCTTCACATGGAAACAGAAAAGATCGAGAATAGCCAAAGCAACCTTAAGCAAAAAGAACAAATTGGGAGGCATCACTTTACTGGATTTCAAGCTATACTACAAGGCTATGGTAACCAAAACATAATGGTACTGGCACAAGAACCGAGACATAGACCAATGAATCAGAACAGAAAACCCAGATATAAAACCATCCTCATATTGCCATCTGATCTTTGACAAAGCAAACAAAAACATACAGTAGGGAAAATAATCCCTATTCAATAAATCGTGCTGGGAAAATTGGATAGCCACATGCAGAAGACTGAAACAGGATGTACACTTCTCATCACTCACAAAAATTAATTCATGTTGGATAACAGACCTAAGGCATGAAACTATAAGAATTATAGAAGAAGAGGTCATAAAAACTGTTACACATATTACACACATATTCTAGGCAAATAATTTATTAAGAAGGCACCGAAGGCAATCACAGCAACAATAAAAATAAATAATTGGGAACCTCATTAAATTAACCATCCTTTGCCTCAGTTTCCTACTCTACAAAGTAGGATCATAAATAGTACCTCAGAGGGTTACGTGAAGATTAAATTATTTATTTCTGGCAAAGCATTTAGAATGGCCTCCGGCAAATAGTAAGTTCTCAATGCTACTATAATCATGATCATCATTATCCTTCATGATCTAGTAAGACTGTTGCCTTCTACACAAAACCTTTCCTGACCTTCCACGTCTGAACATGGTTTATCCTCTTTAGCCCAACATTGTGACTAACAAAAATCTCTATAATCTCTGAAAATTCTGTATTAAATATATTAATTCATTCTTCATTCCTCTATGAAATCATGAACTCATTGATAGCAAGGGCTATGTTTTATTCATCTCTATGTTCCCAGAATCTGACATTGTAAGTGTTACATAGTAAAAAATACATGCTTAATGGATTTTTTCACTTATTTTAATCTAGCATTTGTTATTGAACATTACACATATTAAGGCATTAGTGTCCCTCAAGACCAAATGGCAGAGGGCAAAATCCATCACTATGTACTATTATATGTGTTCACAGCAACAAATCTATTAACTTCATGTTCATCTATTATTTTTATCTCCCAATGATCTTTTTTTTATCTGAGGGCAAGAATTCAATCTGAACATTTTCAAACTTTTAAAATGTTCAAAGTGGATTTGATGCTAAATCAGAGAAGCAAACATGACTTCACATTCACAGCCTTTATCACAGTGTCTTGCATATTAAAAGTACCTTCTAAAAGTTGTTGAAAGAATGAATAACTGAATGAATAAATGTATGGACGAATGCCATTCTATAGCTGGAGATCAATTCCCTATTAGAGACAATGGACGTTCATTTCTCCATTGAAGAGCTCAGGAGCAATACTTCAACCCTCTCTTTCCCTCTAATAACCGTATCATGGTACCTATGGGTTACTGCATTCTCATACCTGCAAGTCAAGTTGCAATGCCTCCTTTAAGCTATTTGGTGCTCATGCTAACCAGTGGGGTATGGATTAGGGGGAGGAGTAAAGAGCTTAGAAGACAGGTAAAATAACTTTTGGGAGAAGGAAGGAAACATAGTTCAAAGTGACTTTCACCCACAATGACAATTATAGCTTGAACTAGAACATAGTAATAGTTCTTACTGAATGTGAAAAGGAAGTGACTTTTCACTTCGCTAATGAAGATATGAAAAGTAGGTAAATGTGAAAAGAGGCAGAAATTAAATGACTTTTTAGACACCTAGTCAAAGAGGTTTCTGTCGACTCAATATCTATTATAGGAAATATCTTGCATTTCACACATGCTATTAATAATATGTATTCATCAATTTGATACTCAAATAAACCTTGGGAGGAGGAATGGTACTAATCTAAATTTTTAGTTGAGGTCACTGAGGTTTAGAATTTTATGTCTCAAAGTTTAATACATATTAGAAAAGTTTCTCTGGAAAAGGCATATCCATCTCAGATTAAATAGGATTGGCTGACCACGTTTTCACCACCTGCCCCCAAATCAATGCCAAATGTTTCACATACCATGTTTATAAGGTAGAATATTCTAAATAGAAATGTCAAGGATTTGGGGCCTTCCCAATTATCTCTAATTCCTATAATCATAACTTTAAGATTCTCTGACATGTAATACAAGATATAATTTCAGGTTCTCATATTCTCACTCTGCTTTTCATCTGTAAGCTGGAGATAGCCTTCACAGGCAGCTCTGCCATTAACATTTACATTAACTTTCATCAGTTCCTCTTTCAAAGGCAGATCACTGTTCACTTCACCTACGTCTGTCTTTATTTTATTTTATTTTATTTTAGTATTTATTTATTGAGACAGAGTTTCACTGTGTTGCCCGGGCTAGAGTGCCATGGCATCAGCCTAGCTCACAGCAACCTCAAACTCCTGGGTTCCAGTGATCTTCCTGCCTCAGCCTCCAGAGTAGCTGGGACTACAGGCACGTGCCACCATGCCTGGCTAATTTTTTTCTATTTTTAGTTGTTTGGCTAATTTCTTTCAATTTATAGTAGGGACGGGGTCTTGCTCTTGCTTAGGCTGGTCTTGAACTCCTGAGCTCAAGCAATCCTCCGGCCTCAGCCTCCCAGAGTGCTAGGATTACAGGCGTGAGCCATCGTGTCTGGCCTCACCTATGTCTGTCTTGATCTGAATAAACTTTATTAGTACTTGGTTTACTACAGCCTTAGGGAATTTGTTTCCTGAAGATATTAGTTTATTGCAATTTTGGAGAAATGAAAGAATATCCCCGGCAAGGATGTCTAACACATGGGCATGGGGAGAGAAAATCACTTCTTGTCCCTTAGAGGCTGGTGGCTACTTACATTATCACAGTTGGAGCACTATTCCTGTATCCCAGTATTGTGTGTCCCATGGTGTGATATTGTTAATAAATATAGAAGGTGTTATGCTTTTCCTGGTTCTGCATATGACCACACACCCTTTAGGTCTCAGCTCATCTGTCATCTCCAAGACCTGTTTCTGAACACCTTGACTGAAGTAGCCCACTTGTCCCTGGTTATTCACTGTCATAGCACTTTATTTATGAGCTCTTATCACAATCTATGATTATTTTTACTTGTTGACTTTTTAATTTTTTGCCTCTTCCATGAGAATACAAGATCTATAATACCAATGCCCACGTCTCTATTGTTCATCTTTGTGTCTTCAGAATAAGCACAATGGCAAGTATTTTATCGGAATTTGTTGTCAAAGTATATTTAACTTTGCAATTTTGTTGTGAAATAGTATGTTAATAATATTGTTAATAATACCCCTTAAACCTAGTGTTCTATAAAACAAAAATGGGTTTTGATTACTGCTAAAATGTAAGTGCCCATGGAAAGGACAATTCCTTAAACTTTCATAGTTATTTATGTTCTTAAATGTGAATTACTTTGTGAATTTTTTTCTAAAATATATATATTGATATATATTGATACAATGTAACATTTACTATTTTGTGGCCTGTTGGTCTTCCTGAAGCAATTTGAAATACATTATTTCATTTGATCTTTAAGCTTGTAGAGTTATATGTTACAATTATAGACCTTTTGTAGAAGAGAACAACAGATGCTCAGAAATGGGAATGTCTTTTCCAAGATTACACATCTGGTAAACAATGCATCCCTGATTCCCATTTCAAATTTCACTATTTCATGCAGAAAGAATCTAAGACCCTTTGTAAAATAGTGAATAAATATCACAAATTTGCAAAGATGGGGAAATGAATTTTGCAAATACCAACATACTCAATCCATTCAATAGTTCTGTTCAAAACTAGATTCCCTACCCATTTTGTAGGTAATGATTCACAGCAGACCCTACAGTATTATGAACTGATCATAGAAGTTGTGCTTATACTATGTACTTTCTGTGAGTAAAATTTATATACTCAAGTGTATGAATAAATCTCATAGAAGGGAAAGAAAATTTCTAAGAAAATTCTGCTTTAGCTATTCTGGGTTATTCTCATATACTGTTTATCTGCAAGGTGATTGTTGGCTGGTCAGACAAGCCAAGAACTGTGTTTGATCTTGGGAATGCAAAGATAAGAAAACAAAGACTTCCTGTCCTTGTTAAGATTACATCCAAATGAAAGAGACAAAAATATATAAATTATGCCCTATAAAAGATAGATAATACAGGTGTACAATCTGTAAAAGAGCAATAAGAGACATCTGATTTACTTCAGTGTGTCAGAGGTGGTCTGGCTCAAGATGCCATTAAAGTTCATATCTGAAGAATGTATTTAAGTTAGCCAGATGAAGAATGGAGGAAAAGTGTTCTAAACAGAGAAAATCATGTTCACTAACACCCTGAGAGGACAGGCCTAGAGGTTTCAAATAACTGAATTGCCTCTACTAGACCTAGAATATAGTAATCATGGAAGAAGAGGAAAGACAGATAGAGAGGAACCAAGTTATGCAGGGCACTTCCAAGTCAATGAGTTTTGAATTTTTCCTAACTACACCAGAAAATCCCAGAAGAGAGGTGGACACTCAACTTATAATAAAAGAATTGAGTTCTGACCTTGGTCAACTTACTTAACCTTTCTAAGTCTTCATTTTTTTCATAAATTGGGGTTAAACTTGGACTTATTTCATTATATTGCAAAAAGCAACTAATAAAATAACACAGGGAATATTTATGTAATAGGATTATGCCTACCACCTAATCATATTTATTTTAGCTATTTTGTAATAATAGCATATTATATATTTATTGAAAAGTTATAACCACATACTCAGCTTTCCCTTCATATTGTACAACTCTTTCACCTTTTTTAACCTTGAGTATGATTGATAAGAGGGATAAAGAAAAAAAAATAGCAAGAATGATACCAGCTTTCTGACATGAGAATAACCAAGGTAGATGGATGAATCAGTTACTCACCCACACATTGTGTGTGTCGGATAAGTGATCTAGACTAGAAATCTAACTTTGGGAATCAGTGGAATATGAATTTTATTTAAATAGTGGATGACATTTTCTAAGGAGAGAATAAAGAATGAGAAAAATGTAGGACTAGAATTGAGTCCTGGAGCAATACCAAAATTCAGGGTCGAATGAGTGAAGAGGAAATTGTAAGGAGGCATAGCTAAGAAATAGGAGAAAAAGACAAAGAAAATGATTGTCTGGAGCCTTGAAAGCCAAGAGAAGGGCAAGCTCCAAGAAGATGGTAGCGGCCAGCTATCTAAATGATGTAGGATTAGGTTGGAAAAAATCTGCTGGAATCAGCACAAGATGATTATTGATGACATTAGGAAGGAGAATTTTACAAAAGTGAGAGCAGAAACACATTGGAGAAAGTAAAGAGGGAAAGGGGCATGGATACAAATGGAGGTAGTACATACAGAAACGCCGTTGGGGAATCTCGGTTGTGCAGAAGATTTAAGAGTAGGGCAGTTGTTGAAGAGGGATCTGAGAAAGGTAGAGAAGACTTTATTTAGAAGGCTAATACTGGAATATTTTAATTATTTTATTATTTAATATTTTTCACACTAAATGCTTAATAGCACCTACTTGTGATGAACGTAGCGAGAACAGAGATGAGAAAGCCAAAGCTGGTCATCTCCCCTCCATCCGCCCTCCACCTTCAACCACCCACATAGATGTACAAACCGACTTTAATATAAGGATATACTTATTTTCCTTCAATCACACAGACACGTGTAAGCATATATACATGTAGAGAAGATATTATAATGTGTTTTGTTTTTAACCTAAAAGAAATCATACCACACATATTTGGTTCCTTTTTTTTTGAATGACAATATATGATTTGTATAAATCAGTAGGCACAAAATTTTTCTTTTTTCTAATGTTTCTAACAATACTTAAACATGTATTTTCATTTTATATAGTTACTATCATATCTCACATTCAGAGTTTTCTTTTTGTAAATGCTGTTTTTGTTGTTATTGCCTCCTTTTTTCCACACCCATGCCTTCTCTGTCCACAAAACTGCCACTGTCAGGCTTTGCAGTTTTTGTTCACAATGGATGTGTATTCTTTCATACTCATCTTTATCCTCATGTAATCTCATGTGCTTTTTGCCTATTGTAATAGGTCCATGTCTTATCTGTATAAAACCCAACACACATTCAAATAATCAAACAGAACATAATGGCCTTAGTAACATTTTTTTTTTCCTTAAGAGATACCCATCTTCACTTTCATCTCTAGCTGGCTAAAACCAGAATTGGAAAAAAACAAAAATAAAGGCCCATATAACTTTAACGAATAAATATGTAGAGTCAAAAATCATAATGCAAGTTAATATTCCTAAAAATTTCTATCTGAAGACCTTCAAAATACATTAAAGTTGCTAATTAAGCCTCTCCATGCCAACCAGTTTAAGGAACAAATAGTAACTTCACAGAGGGATCATTTCATTCTACTCAAGTGTTTTCCCCTAGAGTAGAATAAAATAACTGTGTGATAACCCAGAGTAACACTGAACTGCATCTTAAGATGGAAAATGAATGGTTCTATTAGGGCCAAATGGACCTGCCAAGGGAGTTTATACAGAATGTGTTTTAGATTTAGAATTTGCATAGCACACTAGTTCTTATGGCTATTAATACGCTATTATGAAGCTGAATGCTTGGTGTTTTAAAGTGCCTCCTGATCATAAATTAGTCAACACATAAAATACTTTTGAAGTAACATCTCAATTTTCCAGTTGAGATCTCTGCATCCCGTGGCGATTAAATGACTCTCATCAGGTGTTTTAATTTCTGCACTTCTCTCCCCTGCGACTTTCTTTACAAAGTACACATGTACTTTGGAGTATCAGCTATATTCCATGAACTGAATTACATAGGTGCTTTGCACATGTGATCCATATTTATGTCTTATGTGAGGTAAGAATGATTTTCTTCTATTTTAGAGGCAATGAAGCTAAGGCTTAGGCAATTTCTAAAAGGATATCAGAACGGCTATGTGTCAAAGCTAGAATTGCAAACCCCATCTTTGGGATATGAACACTTGCAACCTTTCTCTGAGGCCACATTGTACTCTCAGGTCCAGGCATATGGCATGATTCAGGAACCTGGGGTCAGTGCATATCAGTAATGTTTGCATATTAATAGAAACAAATTTAAACACATTTTAAGCACTGTGCATTTGAAATTCAGCCAGAAATAATGGGACTTAGCTATGCCTTTGGAAATATGGTAGATTATATACCTATTCATTCTCTCACCTGTAACAATATTATAAACAATGTTTATACAACCTTGTCAAATGTTACATTTATTTTATATTTAATTAAAGCTCTATAAAATATGGATTATTACTCCTAACTTACACAAAAATATGCAATATGGAACTCGAACATGATTGCTAGCTGTAAGTAATGGTCCACTTGACATTACCAAACATAGATTTACAAGTGTATCTCAATTTATATATAAAGTTAATATAATAATAATAAAGTGAGATCTTATGTGCTCTTCTTTAGCCATGTTCATTTGTATAGGGATATACACGGAATAGGCTGAGAGATGGATGGAATCAGTTTTGTGGTTATGGCTGACAATATGATTGAACAGGTGATCGGCAAGGAAGTTCAGCATGTATGTAAGGCAGTGATAAGAATGCTGGGTCATGTAATTTAGGTTGGGTATGGAGGAAATGACAAATGAGGAGGATGACATACATTGAAGATGTAAATAAGGCAAGTAATTGTCAAAATGGATAAGGCTCAAAAATACAATATCAAGTGAGAAAAGGGGTTGTGAACATAGGTACAATTTGATTCCATTCATGTCAATTAAAATAAAACTGTATATACTTACAAATATATTATATACATATATAATAGAAATATAGATTGATATATGTTGTATGTGTATATATATTAAATACACATATATGCATATCTATACTATATATACATGAATACATCTATATATGTATATACATATCTGTGTATGTGTGTATTTGTACGTCTATATACACATATATATACACACACATATACAAAATGGGAAAGACAGAAAAATGCATGTGAGCTTCAGTTGCCTCTGAAGAAGCAAAAATTCTTTAACTTTGGTAATATTTGTAATAATTTATTTTTCTATGAGATGCAATAGTATAGTGGCTAATAATGTCAACTTAGGAGCTAGAGTTCAAAATCCCTGCCACTTTTTACCCTTAGAAAAATTACTTAACCTCTCTGTGCCTATATCCTTTTTTTTTTGAAGTACTCTGCGCCTCAGTTTCCTGTTTCTCTAAAATAGATATTGTTGTGGACTGAATTCTGCCACTCCCTCCCCCAGAAAAAAAAAAAAAAAAAAAAAACTTATATGTTGAAGTCCTAACCCCTGTGATGGTATTTGGAGATGGAGTGTTTAGGAGATAATTAGGATTATATGAGGTCATGAAGGTGGGTCCTTTATGATGGGATTAGTGTCCTTGTAAGAACAGATACCAGAGCTCGCTCGCTCGCTCGCTTGCTCTCTCTCTCTCTCTCTCTTTCTCTCTCTCTCTCTCTCCCCCATGTGAGAACAAATGGGAAAGCAGCCATTTTCAAGCCAGGAAAAAGACCCTCACCAGAAGCCAAGCATGAAGACACCTTGGTCTCAGACTTTCAGCCTCCAAGATTGTGAGAAAATAAATTTCTGTTGTTTAAGCCACCAGTCTATGGTATTTTGTTATAGCATTCTAAGCTAAGACAAGAATCATAAAAGTATAAAAGTACCTTGACCATGAACATATTAAAACACTTTGAACATTGGCATAAAAGTGCTTCATTAGCAGTAGCTATGGCTTCAAATTACCTGAACTCATAAGGTAAAATGAGTAATGAGTACATGGATATTTGCAATAATACCTTTAGCTTCTTGTTACATTTCTGTATTTAATATTTATATATAATTAAATATATTAATATATTAAATATATTAATATTTTATGTTAAAAATTATAATTTTTTACAAAAATATAAATATATAAAATATAAATAAAATAAATATAAATAAAATATAAATATAAAAAATATAAATCTGTTTGGCAGTAATATGGATTTGTGATGGACAATATTAAGACAGGGTAACCAGTTAGGAGTCTATTTTACTAATGCTGACAAGCTATTAATATCATTGGAATTCAAAAAAACAGAGGCAGAAGACAAGGAGAAGGAGAAATAGATTCAAGGAATACTTTGCATATAAAAATGACAGGGAGAGGACAAAGGGAAGCATGATACGTGGGTTCCAGACCCCTGAGCAGAGAGTGATGTCATTACCTGAAACACAGGTCTTTTTCATGGCAGACATCTTCAAGGAAGATGATATATTATATTTTGCTTTTGACTATTCTCATTCGGAGCTCATGACTATCAATGAGCAGAAACAATTACTACATCCTATAATTCCAGTTTTGCTATTTGATTTTGTGCCACCATAAATGCAGAATATAGAAGTACACTTGAGTGATGCATACACTAGTGGACAGAAACACATGGTTAAGAGAGATGAGAGCTCATGGTAAGTATTGGAGGACCGGAAAGTTTTACAAGGAGATGAAGCTCTAAACAACCCAGAAGGAAGATGATATTCTCAACACAGGTGCAAAACATTAAAGCCGCTGCTGCAGAGCTGGTTGTTAGTCTAAATTTGTCACCTAAGTTTTCCAAGATCACGGCAAAAGACAGCCCTTGAGTAACACCTATCAAACAAATTTGATGAATACACTAGGGCGAACTGTTTGTTGCCCAATTGTGTACCTTATTTAAATGAAAAACAATTACAGGGGAAAATAGTTTATATTTCCTTAAATGCTTTTAAATGTTCCCAGTTGTAATAGTAACTAGAACATTTTAAGTTTGCAAAAGTAATTGTAAAGATTTGCTTGGTCATGCCAGAGTTTAGAATTATTTGTTGTGTAATGGAGGAGCAAGGAAATAAAAAACATCAGAGTAGAAAAGAAAAGGTGTAGTGGAAGTAAAGCCATCAGAAAAGTGTTATTATGTGCTTTGGCCAAAGCCATTGCTTAGTGAATAATTTTGAGGGATTTGGCATCTGAGTTGACAAATACTTGGGAGAAAGAAGCTATAATCCTTAATAAAGAAGAAAATAATAATGACACCTCTATGAATTAATTTGATTTTATCAAATTTTGATTTTATGAAATTTTAATATGTTCCAAATATCTAGGAATAAACATAAACACATGTGTTGTAAATATGTATTAGGGAAGAAGTGTTTTTGCCTATAAAATACAGTATGTTATTATGTTTGTTATATTATCAACTGAATTGGAAAGTCTTATTTTTTATTGATAATTTATTGATAATTTTACTGAATTATCTAGAATCTTGAGCCTTTGACTACCAATTCTACCATCTTTCAGATTATTCTTTTATTTGGAAAAAAAACAACATAAATTCATGAAAGTCCAATTTGGTCATTATTAAGTTATTATTCTGGCATAAAAATCATTGTGTGACTATTTTTCATTATTAAAATGCCATCAAAAATAATCTTTACATAATGAGTGAGATGTGCACCGTCTGGGGGATGGTCATGCTTGAAGCTCCGACTTGAGAGGGGAGGGGTGGCAAGGGCAATATACATAACCTTAAAATTTGTACCCCCATAATATGCTGAAATAAAATAAAAACAGTCTAAAAAATAATCTTTTACATACTGGTGTTTCAGAGATGGAAACATTTTACTGACTTTCCCCTCTCCGTTACATTACATTACATAAAAACCTAAAATGTGTACTACACGTATCAGGGAATTCTTACGTAATTTCTGAGGTGCACAGTTTTATTTTTATACCTTTTCTTCAGTTAGTTAATTTGACAACTGAAATTAAATATATGTATGTATACTTATTTAATAGCATTGATATCCCATGAATTTTACTCCTCACTTGAAACAAGACTGACCTGGTGTTTATGCCAGAAGAGACAGCCACTGTTATGGCTTCAATGATGTAAGATTTGCACTACCTGCCTCCCAAGTTCCCAACTGAAATGCTGAAATGCAAAATTCCTATTAGTTTTAATATACTACTAAAATCATGTATAACTTTTCACTTAATAAAGCATTTACACATATATTAACTTACTTGAACCCCAAAAAGTGTGATTGTGATTTCCGTCACCAGACTCAGAGGTGAGGAATTAAACCCAAGTCAGCTCAAAAGCACATGTAATAAACCAGAGAAACAGGATTCAAATATAACTAGATAATACGGAAACCAGGACACAGACCCTCATCTTATCACTTCAGATTCTATATACTTTAAAGCTCATGAGACTTTTTCAGAGGAAGTCATTATGGTTAATAACCTCATATAAGGAACCCATATAACTATCTGAGGAAAAACAAACTTTAAGTAATTTTGAAAAACTTAAATAAATTCTTAGCAATAAAGAGAGCATTTAGTAAACTAAATTATCTTTCTAGAAATGAAACATCCTAATTAAAATAACAATAAAATAAAATTTCATACATGTTATGTTAGAAGATAATTTTAAGAAAAATATTCAATGTTATTGAGATTATAGTGAACCTAGAATGCCAGTATATTATTGAAAGAATTGTCTACTGGCAAAACAGTTTGGGAAAGCAATTGGTAATATTTGTGTTTTTATAAAATCTTCAAATATGTCCTATAAGTGTAATGCAAAAATAGGAAAAGTCTGTATTCATTAACAGGCTCCGCTGGTTTCAGTGCTTAGAAATTTAAAGTAATCACAGCATTAAAAAATGGAGAAGTAGTAAATTAAATTATTATTTCTAGCCTATGAAATAATATGCTTTCACTTAAATGATAATTTTAGATACATGAAGCAGCATATAAATGTTTACGACTTGATGTAAATTGAACAAAAACAAGATATGTATGTATATTAAGATTGCCACAATGAAAAATTCGATGCAAGTATACTGTTAAAATGTAGAAAGAATATTAGTACCTCTGTTAAGCTAGTTGGAAATATAGATAATCTTTTCTATTTCCCTAACAGTTATAACTATCAGAGAATGTTTAAAGGGTAGTATAGTAGGTAGGATAATAGTCTACAATGCAAACAAACTTCCTTTTTGACTACATTCTCTTCACTTCCCATATTAAACCATCAATAAATTTGGATGCCCCTGCCAATGCAGATTTGTCTATTGTATTCCACTCCTCCTGCCATCAACCTGGAGCAAGCCATCACCATTGCTTACTTTGATTACTATAACAACCTTCTTTCACTATTATTCCTTCCCTTTCTGGGGTCAATTCTAGCCTCTCCCCTTGTATTCAGTTTTCCTGCCATAGAGAAATTCTTTCTATTCTCCACAGGATCATGATTTTTCTCAACTCTATGATTCATCTTGCTCCTCTGCTTTTCCTTCCACTGCTAACACCTACTTCAGAACTCACTTACATACCACTGAATGCTCCTTCCTGGACTCTTGCTGACTCCTCTTCTTTCCATTTCTAAATTCTGGAGAGTACTCTGGCCCAGTCTTTGCCTCTCTTATCTCTCTCTCTGTCTGTCTGTCTGTCTGTCTCTCTTCTCTCTCCTCTCTTTCTCTCCCCCTAGCTGACTTCTTTAGTTTTATAGCTTTGAGTTTCATTCTACGCCAAAGTTTTCAAAATTTATTTCCAGCCCAAACTCTCTCAGACAAGCCACAGACTTGAATATATCACTGCATTCTTGCCATCTCCGTACAAAATAGACATTTCTAACACGTTCAAAAATGAACTCAGGATTCCCCACCCCGTGACCAACAAGCCACTTTTCTCCTATTCTCCCATCTCTGTAGATGGCACCAGAGTTTACCCACTTGCCAGGGCCAAAAACCTACATAGCCTCTTTGTCTCTTAGCTTTCCCTAACAACCAACCTTAAATCCATCAGCAAATCCTTTTGTCTTCTGACTTCAATGTCTCCGTCTCACCATTTCTCACCAGATCCAGTATCATCGTTCTTTTTCTAAGACATCACCATCTCCTTCCTTGTCTAATTTCAATAGCATTTTAAATTGTTCCTCTGCTTCCACTGTGGCCCCCTCTACTATCCATTCCCCATATATTACTAAGAGTAATGTTTTCTAAATGTAAATATGACCATGCCACTCACCAGCTTCAAACCTGCTAAAGTCTTGCCATCACACTTGGATCTCATTCATATGTGTGTTCCCAGTGCCTAAAACAATGCTTTGCCTATAGTAGACTCTCAAATATTATTTCTTAAAATAATGAATAAAGAACCTTTCCTTCATCCCTCCATTCCTTTAACTACTACTGAAGTTAAAGATACTTTCAATTTATCCTTCTATGTTAATCTGCAATTAAACATTTTTAAACTCTTTTTGGCAAAACTGGCTCTCAGCTGTTAAAAAGCTACAGTGATGACACACTAGAAAAAATCTTTAGAGGAAAAATTGGTTGAAGTGTTTGAATGCTTTCCACTCCTCATGGAAAGCCATGTAGAAAGAGACCATGAACTCAAAAATAGCTGCTTCATACTGTGTCTGCCAATTGCCCTTGATTATAACATATGCCATTCATTTTTTATTTAAACTCATCACTGTTCCATACCAAAGAGTAGCTCACTATTTATTAAAACTGTGAGACTTCAGAATGCTGAATTGTGAAATTGAGGTAATAAGAAAGTTCTACAGGTCAGATGGATGAATCTTAAAATTTTTGAGCTTCCCACTTCCAATGTATGTGTCACTTATGTCTAAATCCAGTGACCCACTTACAATCATCAACTGTCTATATGCAAAAATTCTTCATTTTTTGAAATAGAATTTTATTTTGAAGGAGAAACTGCCCATGGAAGTTTTTCATATTAAGTAGGGTTCTTTTATATAAATTATAAGTGGTTCCCCCATGGCTTTTGTAAAAGAAATGCTATACATACATATTAGACAAGTTGTGGAAATTTGGGATAATATTTTAAAGAATTAATATGTTTCAGGTTTTCAGAGTTGTGTCACTGACCCCCTAACTTCCTTAATACATCACTATTAAGGCTGTTTCTCACAGGTCCAAGTGAACTATTAGAAAATATGTTTATATTCTTGACTGCAGAGTAGACAGATAGATAAAAAATGAATCCCACTTGATTATCATGATAGTGAGAATACCTGATTGCCAATCTAGTTATTTTGGTATCTTCAGAAACAGAATTAGCACAGAAAATCATGTATCAGATTCTGATAATATTTTGAGTTTAACAATTATTTTTGTATCTCAAGAATAAAAGAGTTGAATAAATGAGTGAAGAAATTCCATAAATAGAAACACTTAGATTCTGAATTGGCTTTCAGATTTGGCTTAAGCCAAAATAACCAATCTTAGAAGTGTAAATGTTCTGCATATGGTTAGAAAGCAGGTCATGAGCTCCCTCTGTCTTGGTCCTTGCTGATGAGGACCTCAGAATGTGGTACAACATGGCCATGCACTAGGTCAAGGCCCAGTGGGCAATTTCCTCTGCTCTGGTTAAGATTCTCACCTCCACCCCCAACCCCACTTGGCCAGGCATGGTGGATCATGCCTTACTCCCAGTACTTTGGGAGGCCAAGGTGCAAGGATCACTTGAGCCCAGGAATTTGAGACCAGCCTGAGCAACATAGTGAGACCCAGACTCTACAAAAAATAGAAAAATTAACCGTGCGTGGTAGTGTGCACCTGTAGTCAAATGGATTGTTTGAGCCCAGGAGTTGGAGGCTGCAGTGAGCTATGATGACGCCACTGCATTCTAGCCCAGGGAACAGAGTGAGACCCTGTCTGAAAGAAAGAAAGAAAGAAAGAAAGAAAGAAAGAAAGAAAGAAAGAAATTTATGTTTCTTAGGTCTGCCCACTGAAAAGATCTAGCAATAGTGACTAACCCATTGACGATGCGTAACCCAATTATGCAGGACTGTGATTCCTTGGAGAAATGACTAATTTCAATCTGGAAC
>CAUYPO010147874.1:0-21184 GCA_963574435.1 Cheirogaleus major
AAAGAAATTAATTGGCCAACTAAAAATATATAGAAAAAATTAGCCGGGCATGGTGGCGCATGCTACTCGGGAGGCTGAGGCAGAAGGATTGCCTGAGCCCAGGAGTTTGAGGTTGCTGTGAGCTAAGCTGACGCCACGGCACTCTAGCCCGGGCAACAAAGTAAGACTCTGCCTCAAAAAAAAAAAAAAAAAACATGTATCACAGATATCTTCCCATGTCATCAAATATTGGCATAAAACATAATTCTGATTGTTGCATAGATTCCTTTACGTGGATGTAATTTGTGTTCTTTATGGGTTTTTTTTGTTGGTAGATTGAAAAAGTCCTTCAGCAGGGAGAGATTGGAGACTGCGCAGAACCCTACATGGTTATCAAAGAAAGTGATGGTGGAAAGGTATGATAATTTGAATATTGCTAAATGGTAACATCTTAGAAGGAGCAGGTATTTTCAGAATTGTTCCACAAAATAGTTAATGGGATTTAGTACATTATATGTCCCTATATGAGACACTAATACATTGAATTTAAATGAAAGAAGAAAAAGAAACTGGTCAGTGATGATAGCTTTTTAAAGAACCAAATTATTGAACTCACTAATGATGATATACACCAACATATGACTATATAAGTTGGCAAGGGCAAAGCCACATCCTGTTGTCTTGGTTCTGAGGCTCTGATCCAGCTGATTGCAAAACTAGACAGTGCCAGAGCTCTCCTGGCCTTCCTCAAAAGCATGGATCACTGCCCTTTCTGGTATGGATAATTAGGAATTGGTCATCAGTACCATACATCAAAAATTCATTAGCACAGCATAGATGTTGAGCCTATGAAAAGGACATCTTTTGTTAGCAGCAATTTGCAAAGGTTCCCAGTATGGTTTTTAAAACATGGCCTTTCTGGTATAAGACTTACCTAATCAGTATTCTACTACACACTCATAAATTTCAAGTAAGATTTGTTGAACTCGAGACATTTTTTAAAATCTATCTTCTATTCCAAACTTAAAAAGAACACCTTGGAAGTGTTTTGAATCTCATAAGAAGTTGTTAGGAAACTTTTTAGAATTTTTTGGAGTTTTCCAAGGCAACTTTTGAAAAACAGATTCACTTGGGAGCTTGGTAGATAACATACTAAATTTTGTGGGATTTTTTTTTTTTTTTTTTTTTTTTTTTAAGACAGAGTCTCTGCTCTATCGCCCTGGCTAGAATGCAGTGGTGTCATCATAGCTCTACACTTTTTATTCCTAGATTCTTTGGTGCAAATCTAAGTCACATAGCCAGCCACCAAAAGAATCACTCATAGATTAGCTGCTATAACAAGCCTTGGACATTTTTTTTACCTGAACATGTAGTATTTTTATTGAATGTAGACTTTCGTTAAACTTCTCACTTTGTAATCTATTTAATCTATTTCCAGCTAGACTTCTGGCCCAAGTTGACTCATTTTTCTGCCTGTGCACTCTTTTTAATTAATAAGGTTTGAATTTGGGAGATAGCTTTCACATCCATGTCAGAGGCAGGGGACTCAGTGCTGATGCTTGTTACAACTTGTTTCTTCCCATTTTCCCCTAGAGTAAAGAAAAGATTGAAAAACTCAAACTTCAAGCTGAATCCTTCTGCCAACGTTTGGGGAAATACCGGATGCCCTTTGCCTGGGCGCCCATAAGCTTAGCAACCTTCTTCAATGTCTCCACCCTCGACAGGGAGGTAATGGACGTGGAGCCCACGGTTGGTAAGATTTTCATCTGCAGGGGGCAGGGGAAGGCTCCCAGAGTACCAGCTCTGGGGCTGCAGTAGCTTTGGGGAGTGATGGGAAGGAGGAAGGAGAGAAATAGAATGAAAGACTGTTACGACTGGATTACATATGCTTGCTTGGACAGTAATCTTCAAAAAATTATGAGCATTTATGGAGATTAAATATATTCTTATCATAAGGTTTTCTAGATGGTTTGACACTTTAAAAAGTTAATTTTTGGTAGCCACTCCCTCTGAAAAGGGAAATTTTAAAAATAAAAAGAAAATGTAGTAACCATTTCTAGTGTGCTAAACAGAGACACTGTGGTTGGCTCCTAAACATAGGAAAAGCCTCTGCGACCAAAGCTTCAAAAAAGCAAAAGTCAGATTTCTCAGCACAATGTACAGTCCCTTAAAGTTTACTTTGCCCAGTGCAGTGAAAAAGTGGGTGCCAAAAGAATATGTAGTTACTGTTTTAATTTATTTAGCATATTTCTTTTTCATCACCTCACCCTTGATCTGAATCATTAATTCCTAAACTGTTTGAGTGTGGAAATTTTCAAGAGGGTTGCAAAGTTTGCAAGTAGACCCACCCCCACCACCTACAGTGGGGTTTCTGTTTGCCTAAATGCCTTTGTATCAAGCAAATATGTAAGTCTCCGTTCACATTTCTTATGCATTCCTTAGCTCTGCCACTTCTGAAATGCTGCCTTTAGCAGAGAAGTGGAAGAAAGGGTATTTTGTAATTGCTGCCGCTACTCTGGAGTTATCATTGATTGCATAATCACCAGTCAGAGCTCCTGGGTTATCTCTGAATTGTCAATAACAAACCTCACTGTGCTGCATCCTTGCCCTCACGCCACAATTGTTTTTAGTGCCCACTTCCATGCAGACCCAAATAGCCTTAATTGAAACAGGTATATATAGAGCTTAGGGGGTACCATAAGCTAGGTAATTCAGGGGTATGCCTGCTGAGGCCTCAGTAATCTCTAGGTCAAGGATAAATTAACCTGACTACAGAGACTGATTCTTAAGAAGCAACTAGAAGATGCTGCATATTATACTGAGGTGGCACATTTAGGTGGGTAGCAGTAGAAAGAAATCCCAATTCAGCAGCATGGTACAAATTAAGGTTAAAAGGACAGGAATTGGAACTATTAGAGTTCTAAGCAATTTGATTATTTACAAGAGAACTCCTGAGTTTTGGAGTAGAAAAGCAATAAGATCTCCACCTGAATCCCAAAAGGGGATAAGAAACAACTAAGCAGAGTATCAGGGTACCAGCCCAAGTTTGGCTGTGTTCTGGGGTCCTAATTCCTATTAGACAGGTCAACCAAAGCAGAAACTCAGTTTTGCAGCCTGGTCCACACAATGAGAGCAGAGGAAAGCTGAGATTCAGAATGTACACAGGCTGACCCTGGCATGTTTGGGCTACAATCCCAAATGCCTTCAGGGGCATTTGAGTACATGCCTCTCCCAGTGGAATGCAAATATAAAAATAAAACAAAAGCAAACACTGTTCTGACTAAATAAAGCTTATCAGGAGACCCTGTTCTGGCTGCAGCTCTGGACTCTTGCTGAGCAGCGTCCAGGCTACCCTATTTTCCACGTGGGGATGGCCATGTTCAATGTCCTTGTTCAGTGACTTTAAACATATCTTATATATGGTAAAGTTAATAACTGCTGTGTATTCAAATGGAAAGTCATACTTTAGAATGACAATTGATTTCTTTAAAGGGAGAAGCTCAGTGGGTGAACGGAGGACTTTGGCCCAATCTAGAAGACTTTCTGAAAGAGCCCTCTCCTTGGAGGAAAATGGGGTTGGATCGAACTTCAGAACCACCACCATGACCATTAACACCTTTTTCAAGCAGGTATCTCTTCACAGGATAGTGTGTCTGGATTTGTCCCCATGTTGTCATGGGCCCTGGAGCCCACAGGAGGAGTATAGGTAGTTAAAGTCACTGTCTTAGTCTATTTTTTGTTGCTTGTAACAGAACACCTGAAACTGAGTAATTTATGAAGAAAAGGAATTTATTTCTTATAGTTTTGGAGGCTGAGAAGTCCAACATCCAGGAGCTGCATCTGGTGAAGGCCTTTTTGCTGGTGGGGATTATTTGTAGAGTCCCGAGGTGGCACAGCATATCACATGGCAAGGGGGCTGAGTGGGCTAGCTCAGGTCTCTCTGCCTGTTCTTATAAAGCCACCAGTCCCCCTCCCATGACAACCCATTAATCTGTTAACTCACGAATCCATTAATCTGTGAATGTATTAATCCATTCATGAGGGCAGAACCCTGATGACCCAATCACCTCTTAAAGGCTGCACCTCTCAACACCTTGGGGACCAAGCCTCAACATGAGTTTTGGAGAGGACATTCAAACCATACCATTTACCAAACCTCAATTTCATTATCTGCAAAACAGAAATGACGGTACTAACTTCATGTGACTGGTGGGAGGGTCAGTGACATGAGGACTGTAGAGCTCTTCTCAGAGTGCCTAGAATGCATAAATGCTCAATGAGTATTAGCTGTTTAAATTGAGAGGAGGATACAAACTATCCTGTTTGCATTATCTTAGTCAATTCATTTATTAGGCTGTGGTTCAGGGTTTCCTGGCCTGGCTGTTGTCCTTCTCACCTCTGTTCCATGTGCAAGTTTCCAGGGCTGCCTACTTGTCATAGAGCCTGACCATGCCAGATGGTGCTCTCTGTTAGCTCAGCAAACATCAAGACTATTTTAAACATAAAAAACTTCCTACAGTCATCAAAGGCATAGAGGCAGAAAGTAGAATGATGGTTGTCTGGGTCTGGGAGAAGAGGGGATGGGGAGTCATTGTTTAAAGAATGTAAAGTTTCAGATTATTTTTGCAAGTTGAAAGAATTCTGGAGATTAGTTGCACAATTTTGTGAATGTACTTAACGCTATTAAACTGTACACTTAAAAATGGTTAAGATGGTAGAAATGGTTAAGATGGTAAATTTAATGATGTGTATTTTACCACAATTAAAAAAAAAAATCAGACTTGGTTTGACTCTTTTGGAAAGGTTTCCATAGCTCAAAAAGTCTTCATGGGGCATTTAAAGGGTTTATGTTAAACTGAAACACAGAAGGGATGCTGAGGGGGCCTGTGTACCATGCCATATAATAGAAATTGAAAAGGTCTGAAAAGATTTCTATTTGGGAAACACCCCTTCCCAATTGTATTACCTTGGGGGCCAAGGTACTTGTCTTAACTAAGTCTGAATTTTCTCATCGGAAATAAGACATATGTACCTACCTGCCTTACTGGGTTGCTGTAAGGATTGGAGATCATGTAAGTGTGGCCCTTGGCAGAGTTCCTGTCCCAGGGTGGGCACATGGGGGGTGGCATTTATGCTTAAGCTTCTTGTTCAAGACAAGTATGAAGAAAATGAGATAGGAAAGATGTTTTCTCCACCTTCAAATCTTTGGAGAAGAAAGTAAACTTATCCTATATTGTTCCAGGAAGTAAAGCTAGCATCGCAGGGGGGTAGTTATAGGAGGAGAAGCTTTTGGCCTAGATTTCTAATGGTCAAATCGGCTTCCTTAGAATGCAGTAGAAGCCCCTTTCCCAGAAGGACAGGTGAAAGGCTGAGTCACAGTGAGTTGGGAGTGATAGTGATTAGGAAAGAGGTTGAGCTATTAGTAAATGATTTCAGAGTTGCCTATAATGCTAATTTCTATGAAGGACTTGTGACAATAAAACTTAAGGATAAAAATCTTCCCAGAAATCACTGGTCCCTAACCCGGGAGTCAATGGTGCATCTACACTAACCCTGATTTTTCTCTTGGCAGGAGGGAGATCGCCTTAGTGATGAAGACTTATTCAAGTTTTTAGCTGACTACAAGAGATCATCTTCCTTGCAGAGACGAGTCAAGTCAATTCCAGGTGTGAATGGCTTGTCTTCGTCCTCTTTTGCTGTACCAATACCATTTGTGATTAGATGCATTATTCGTCTAACGCTAGAATTTATAAAATCATATTTACCAAGTGAAACATGGGATTTTTGCATCAGGAGTTAAGAATCTGAATTGGTGTACATGTTTGGCAAATCTATTAATGTTTTGTATTTTTCTTAAAGAATCAATCCTGCAAATATATACCTTATGCTTTAGATCTGGTTTCTCAGATAATCAGATAATTGTTTGAGCAGAGGAGCCCCTTTTGTCAAATAAAATATTATATGGAACCTTTAGTATTAAAAAAAAGAGTAAATGTGAGATGCTTTGGTAGCAAGTAAAAGTGCCTTCCCTGTCCTCCGCTCAAAAGCCCCTGAGGTACTTCTGCAGCCCTCTTGGGAACAAGGGAACCCAGTTCAAAAACTGCCAATTTTTACTGCTAGCAATGCAGGGAAGTTACTAACCTATGCACTATTATAGTATGGTAGTTCTGGAAAGAACTTTAAAAATCCTCAAATCCATTTCTATTTATTTTACAATTTCTCACTTCATTTACTTTATAAAAACTAAATCTCAAAAGTTATCACAACATACTTTTTCTCCAACTAAAGTATATTAGCTCCAAAACATTTATACTATCACAATTTATCCTACTTTTATAAAAGGAATACCGTACAATGATCGTTCTTGATTCCCTCATGACATGACAATTTCTTTACTAAAACAGCCCTATTTTCTCTCTTTAGTCTCACTCAAGCTGGAGATTTCTTCAGCTCCAGAGACAATCAATTCTTGTCTGACTCCTGAGATGTTGCCTGTGAGACCCTTTCCTGAAAACCGGACACGTCCACACAAAGAGATTTTGGAATTTCCAATACGAGAAGTGTATGTCCCTCATACTGTGTACAGGTGAGAAACACAGCTCTTGGAGAACTTTTGAACTCATATTCTAAGTTTTATTTGGGTAATGCTTTCATCAATCCTTCAACCTATCTTCCTACTTCCTAAGATTTGGGGAAAATGAGATGTGCTATTTATGAAACCATAGATGATTGCTAGATCTCTTCCAAAAGATGGTTTATCTAATTCTCTTGAACAGGAGAGTGTTATTTAAGACATAATTGTAATTTAGGGTTATAGTGGACATATTCTTTCCAGAAATTAAAAAAATCCTCCCAGTCATTACCTTGGTTTTCCTCTGTGCAGAAGGACATATTAGAGAAAGAGTAATGGAACTGAAATGTTCTAGTTGTTGAAAAGACAGGTTGTCAGCTCGAGACCAGCGCTGTCCAATAAAATTTACAGCAATGACAGAAAAGTTCTCTCAGTGAGCTGTCAGTACAACAGCCACTAGTACAGGTGACTATTCAGCATTTGGAATGTGGCTAGTGCAATAAAGGAATTAAAATTTTAATTCTCTTTAATTTCAATTCAATGAGCTGCATGTGGCTGGTGACCACCATATTGGAGAGCACAAAGCTAGACACTAAAGGCCTAGCAGGTTGGGCTGCCTCGGTTTCTTTTTTTGAGACAGAGTCTCACTCTGTTGCCCTGGCTAGAGTGCCATCGCGTCACCCTAGCTCACAGCAACCTCAAACTCCCGGGCTCAAGCAGCAATCCTCCTGCCTCAGCCTCCTGAGTAGCTGGGACTACAGGCATGCGCCACCATGCCCGACTAATTATCTTTATATATATATATATTTATTTTATTATTTTATTTTTTTTTAGTTGTCCAGCTAATTTCTTTCTATTTTTGGTAGAGACGGGGTCTTGTTCTTGCTCAGGCTGGTCTCGAACTCCTGAGCT
Organism: Cheirogaleus major; assembly: GCA_963574435.1. NCBI lineage: Eukaryota > Metazoa > Chordata > Mammalia > Primates > Cheirogaleidae > Cheirogaleus > Cheirogaleus major. Next base: position 7,463 of record CAUYPO010147874.1, read on the forward strand.
CAAACAATCCTCCTGTCTCGGCCTCCCAGAGTGCTAAGGCATGAGCCACCATGCTGGACCTGCCTCAGTTTCTGAGTTGCATGTGGTACCACCTGACTTGTCTCATAGGGTGTGGGAGAGAGTGCTTGTCAACATACATCTGTCTAAGGCGTTGCTGCTCATGCACTTTTATTTTTTGTTTTGAGAAGATTTCTTTTAATGCAGAAAAGAATGCTATAGGTAGCACGCATCTTTTCCTCCTATCCGGAAATGGCACTGCTGTTTTTTATATTTTTTATATAAAAGAAATAAAGTCATAGTAATTAAGTTGAAGTCTTCTTTATCTCCAGCTTCTAGTCACAGACTCAACTCCTACCTTGCATCCTAAACATTCTCATTATCATGAACACACATTGTCATTATGTGTGTTCTTCTGTTTTCTCTGATTTTACACATGTATCTGTGAAAACTGGATGGTATTATTTTTATATTCATTTAAAATTGGACATAAATGACTTCACTCTATGTGTTATACTGTACTTTGCTTTTTTCACTCAACAGTTTGATTTTTTCTTCTCTTTTTTGGTTTGGATATGACTATCGACTCATGAATTTGATTGATTCAATGTGTCACACTCAGTTACAGTCATTCTTTTGAGTTACTCAAATTTTCATAAATATAACCAATGGGAACTTATTAACAGCTTGTAATTTAGAAATATCAATATTGATTTATATAGAGCTATGTTATTCCTTTTAACTACTGTATGTTATTCCTTTGGGCGAAGAGGCCATATTTTATTTATCCATTTTCTTATTGATAGACATTTATGGGTTTCTTTTCCAATTGTTGGCTCTTACAAACACCATGCAGTATTTTTGTCTTTGTCTCTCTGAGCACATATGTGAAAGTTTCCCTCAGGAATATGGCTAAAAGTGAAGTTTCTGGGTCACAAGGAATATATTAATACATTTTCAGTCTTAGTCATATTGTCACTTTTTTCCAAATATCTATCGGTTTGCAATCCTGCCAGTAGTATTAGGAGTTCCCATCTCCCCAGTTCCTCACGCACGCTTTCCAGCATGACGTGTGTGGGACTGAAATGTGAAGAACTTCAGAGCTCACCTGATCCTGATCCAAGCCCCGCCCCTCACATTTCCAGGTGTACAACATTGAGACCAGGAAAGGATAAGTAGTGATTCACTGAGGCCAAACCTTGCAGTGAGAAACACAAACTACCATTCACACAGTTAGAAACGGATGGCGCTCTTCCTTTCAGTGTTGGCGAGGTGCACACACATTTCCCCCAATTAATCCTTCCGGAAGCAAATCTTCATTTGCAATCCTCATTCCTTAGATACAAACTCGCAGCAAGTCTCCCTCCCAGAGTAGCATTCCTATGATGCAGTAGTTTCAATTCCTTTCTCTAGAGGACGATGAAGGCATGCAAATGTTTGCTTATGGATGCTGTGTTGGTATCTTTTTAGAAACCTTATCTTATAATTGGAAAAAAAATATATTTGCGGCCTTGGAAATAAACTTGCACCAGATGAATTCTGTAGTTATTCAACTTCCTCTCAGCATTTAATCACCCATGGCAGGCATTTACAACTCTCTCCACTCCTTGCTGCAAACATTATCCCTTAATTACATCACAGCAGGACTTGGAACGCATTAGTGCACTGAATGATTCAGAAAGGTGGGAGGGCAGAGGAGGACAAGTCTGAACGGATTACTGTGGACCCAACTTGGCATCATGAGAAACAGACCCACAAGTACGGAGTGAATGTTCTTTAGCTGGACTGGACACCGTAGAAATGCCAAAGCCACCCTGATTAGAAACCAGGTCTTTATTCTTGGGAATGATAGAAGATACTTCCCTCCAGTTTGGTTGTAGCACCTTCTCTTGGCTCCAGGCTGCCATATTTTATAGTCTGTTGAAGAGAAGAGAGAGAGAATGAACATGGTTCAGAATCTCATTGCATGAAAACTTCAGGGAACTTAAGAAGCATCTCGTCTAAATTTCTCATGCTGTTGTTAAATGTTTAGTGTTTCTTCTCCAGTGTCCTCACGTGCTTTATAACGGTTTGGATTAGGTTAGCCCTGGCAGTAACCCAGTCCTTTCCTACACCTCCACTCCTATTCACAAAATAGAAATGGCAAGAATCAAGTCAGGTCTGACCCCAAGTAAAATTGGTTAAGTTGACTAAGTTTGCCTTGGGCGACCTCACCTTCTCATTCCTGTCAATCAACCCCTGCTTTTGTTTTTTGTTGGGTTTTTTTTTTTTTTTTTTTGGTTTTTGTTGTTGTTGTTGTTGTCATCTCCCCATAGCTCTAAAAACCTGTGACATCATGGCTTTTCTATCCCCGCCCTCCATCCCCCCAAACAAAAGTCTTCTTTCAAACAAAGATCTGTAAATTCATTCGCTATGGCTCAATAACAGGTGATACCTAAAGTCTTATCTCTCCCAAGAGTGTGGGACAGGTAGGGACAGCAGTTCCTGTTTCTTTTAGAAAAGTTTTCCTTTGACTTAAAGAATTCTGGACATCATTCTAGAGTTTGATTTGTGGGGTAACTTGCACTATTGGCATTGCTATTTCCATGCCAATAATCCTGATCATATCTGTATCCCTTTAAGGAAATCAAATAGACGAAAATTAAAGATTTACAGAGCAGATAAATTCAGACAATTCTTTGTTTTATGAAAGATTCACTCACCTCATGGGTTCAAAATATAGCTTGACTTATAAAAAGTTGATCTACCTGGAACTTGTGGAGAATACATCTGTTGGGCCAACCAATCAATGCCTACACCAAAGAATTTCAAATTAGTGTACCTTTAACATAAACTGCAGCCTTCCCTTGGGTGGAAGGAACTATTACCTAATGGTCCTAATGGAAGGTGTTGTGTGGAAGGGTGTGTGCACCCTGAGTGCAATGGGTGACAAGAGTCACATAGTACTTAATTCTTATATTGGTGATTCAATTTAACACCATATGAGTAGAACTCAAATTACCTTTTCTTCTCTGAAAGGAGCAAGAAACGTTGGCTTGGTAGAGGCTGAGGTTGCCTTCCAGCCCCCGGCCCCACCGTCCTCCCACCTGTTCAGGTGCCTCCTGTCTTTGTTCTGCCCCTGCAGGTGGTTCTGCCCCAATCAGGGTCACCACATGGCACTACAAGGGGCACCGTGCAAGTTGCATTCTGTGCGCGTGCTGCACACTGGTGCCGGGACCGTATTCAAGTTGCTTTAAGGAAAAGACCTAGATGAGTTACAGCAGAACTGCACAGGACTCCGGAAGTGCCCCCATGAGTCAGCGAGGGTTGGACATTCATAAAACAAACACTTGCTCTGATGGAAGAGAACAACTTCCAGAGCCAGAAATGCTCATCCCGGCAATGACTGGAGTTTCCCAAACCAGGGGCTTGAGCCCTCTGCAGTGCCATGTCCAACCTCCATGAGACAGAGACAGAGCTAGACTGCTGTCCCATGGGCTGGAGTCAGGCAAGAGGCTCTCAGAAATCATAAGCAGAAGGACAGCAATTCTTTAAGTGGAGCAGAACAGCTAGAAAAATTAGTTTGATAAAAAAGATGACTCAAATCTGAGTTTGGCATTCCTTTGTGCCCAGATTAAGAAAATACTAGTTGTTGGCCTAGGAACACATTTGAACCAATTCCTGCCTTATTCTCCGTGGGGCCCAACAGCTGGGAATAGAGACCCCAGCTGTGTTCTAGGGGGGCAGGATGAAAACAGCAGGGGCTGAGGCCAAGGCCCAGCGAGGCCTTCAAGGGCATCTGTCCTGTGGCCGCCACGGGCTCTGTGCAGAGATCCCAGGCACTGAGTTTGTAATGAGCTTGTTAAGCTCCTTGCCGTCCCTTTAACTGGTGATTACATTAAAGAAAGCCACAGAAAGTACATTTCCATCTCTCGTTCCAGCCCCCGAGAGCCTCTGAGGTCTTGTTTATCCAATTACCAGACTTGCTGCAGAGGACTGTGCTTGCTGAGAACAAGCATATCAGTTGGAACACGAGTTCTTTGATGGATAATTAGCTGTTTTCAGGCCTCCTCCCATTGAGCTGGATGTTCGCAGACCAGTAGTCTGATCTGGCCCAACAGGGAGGTGCTACCATGCCACAGTGGAGCCTTAGGGAAGACCCCTGGACTTACATCCTGCAGGGGGAAAGGAATGGCACAGGAATGGCACAGGAGTTATGATCTAGTGAGTTAATTTCTAAGGAAAAGAATAAACCAGAAATGATTCTGAATGTAGAGGTTAGGAAGGAGTCAGGGCATGGGAATTATCCTTGAAAGAGATTTAATTTTGTCCAAGGAAATGGATCCCCAGTTTAAGCCGAGTTAGCTCTATGTCCAGAGTGGATCTTCTCAGTGCTGGAAGGAGGGTGGCTGTGCCTCAGAGTAAGTGTCCAGCCCCACCCCAGACCCTCCCATTCAGGAGGTCCTGGATACGAGGTGAGATGGATTTGGCAGACAGCAAATAGTGGTCTATCAGGAATCTGCAGCCCAGCAGGAAACCTTGCCGTAGTGAAGACAACGGCTGTTTTGGCATATGCTGTATATGCCCCAGCGTCGCTGCTATTAGTGATTGGTGTTATAGTTTATGACAGGTTTGGCCCTTGGCTCTTTCAATCACCATCAAAATGATGCCTTACTTAAGTCACTATCAAAAGAATAGCTTCTGTCTCTGTAGTTGTTTGAATTTGTTTTCGAATAAGTAGCCTATTCTAATGGTTCAAAATTTTAAAGGTGCAAAGTGCTTAAAAATTCTCTCTATCACTTCTCACTTCCAGCCATCCAGCTTCCCTCTTTGGAAACAGCGTAGGGGTGTGTGTGTGTGTGTGTGTGTGTAGAGTGGATTTTGTTCTTTCATTTATTTTACAAATATTATTGAGTGCCAACAATATGCCAGGCCCTGTTCTAGACACCGGAGAAATAATAGTGAACAAAACAGATTACAATCATGTATATTTCATGCCTCGGTCCTATTTTTGACAGTTGGAGACAGCCATGTTTCCGTTTCTCATGTGTCCTTCCTGAGACGGACTATGTGTATGCAAACTGGTACAACCGTGCATTTTTCCTATCATAATACAAATGTATCCTATTCTTCGCACTGCTCTGCTCCTTGATTTCTTCACTGAACTGTATTGTGGAGAGCACTTCTCCATGATTACACAGAACTGCCTCTTGTTTTTTTATACAGTTGCACTCAATCTCATTATATGGACGTATCATGATCTATTTAATATTATACTGATGGGCATTTAAGACAGTTCTGATATTTTGCTATTACAAATGATGTTACAATGAAATATCTTATACATATAGCACTTCACATGTGTGCAAGTCTATTTATTGGATAAATTTCTGCTTTTGACCCTTTAAAGGAATGTTTAAAGAACTCTGCCCTAAATATAAGACAATCTGGAATCCCAATCCGTGGGTTTTAATAGGTTTAGCAAGCAGTTGCCTTTGGAATGAAACCTTTTATAAACAAACCATTTACTTAGGAAGGGCAGCAGCAGCCCAGGCAAAATCTGGTCCCTGGAACTAGCCAAGGAATGGAGACAAAGGCAAAGTGAATTCCTGATGCTAGTATTAACTTGGTCCCAGTAATAAATCAGAAGCACAATCCTCACATTCCTGATGCCTTGCTCCAAAACTCTGCAATCCTTGTTTTAATAAGAATGAAAAAAATTCAGGAGGAAACCAATTACCTAAGGTTACTTAGCAACAGTTGCAAAGGTTTTTGCAACGCTAGCGTTCCAGTACAACATTCAGCCACTAGAGGGCACAATTTGCTCACTTTCTAGATTCAGACACAATTTACCTTTTCCATTACAAAACAGGTGGAGTCATGATTTATTAAAATAAAACACACATTTTGGGTTTTGCCCTTGAAGCACAAAACCAAGAACAACTGAAAAGTATGCCAGTGTACCAAGGGATTCCTGTTGTCATTTTTTGTAAAGGATTTTATTCTAACCTATCAGCTTCTGCCTTCTTTTATTAATAAACCATGACCTTAGACATCTGGCACTTTGGGAGAAGATGTGTTGGGGAAGGGGGCCAAGAAATGCATCCCATGTTGCAGAGAGACATGGTGGAAACTTATGCTTTGCAGGGAGTTGTTTATATATTTATACATTCACCAATCCTGCCTTATATAAAAGAGCATGGAATTCATGAGTGAGGCAGTTATGAAATAGTAATAAAGAGGTGTTCTGGACATTAATGACACTGATTCCACAATTCACAACTCCTTATCAGTCTTCTTATTTTATTTATTTATTTTTTATTTTTTTGAGATAGAGTCTCACTTTGATGCCCGGGCTAGAGTGCCATGGCATCAGCCTAGCTCACAGCAACCTCAAACTAGGGGGCTCAAGCAATCCTCCTGCCTCAGCCTCCCGAGTAGCTGGGACTACAGGCATGTGCCACTATGCCCAGCTAATTTTTTAGATATATATATTTTTTTAGTTGTCCAGCTAATTTCTTTCTATTTTTTTTAGTAGACACGGGGTCTCGCTCTTGCTCAGGCTGGTCTCGAACTCCTGACCTCAAACAATCCGCCCGCCTCAGCCTCCCAGAGTGCTAGGATTACAGGCATGAGCCACCACGCCTGGCCCAGTCTCCTTATTTTATACTCATTCCATTTGAGTCCACCATGCTTTGGTGTTACTTACTGTCCATGAAGAACTATTCTAACTGAAAATCCTGTGGTCAGTTTAAGGGTGGTGAATGTCATTTGTTCCATCAACGCTCTACCTGGGATTCAGCAGGCAGGCTCGTGAGGCATCCTGTGCTTACACGGGTTTGCAAGTTAAGGTTGGTGGAGGCAGAAGAAATGAGAAGTGGTGATGTAATTGAGGCAAATCTAGGCTTGCATTTGATTGTGATGATAAGTAGTTTGTCTAGCTTAGCAGGAGCACCTAAAATTCAAAAAGCTTTCTTTCTTTGATTTCTGTACTTTTGTTAGTTTTTTAAATTCTCGTTTTAAAATCAGTCTTTTGAAGGGGCTTGTTCTCTTCTGATGTGATAGCTTCAGGGAATTGTTAACTCTTATTTCTTTTGCTGTTTAAGGGGGGATCTTCTCTACTTTGTAGCTTTTTCATCCTTAGTTTTGCCTTTCCCGTGTACTTTTCAGATGCCCCCAAACGTCCGCATTCAACCACTCTTGCCGTGGTCTGGCCTTCTCTACAGTGGAGGCATTTTAACAGCTCCCTGTTAATGGGTGTCCTGTGGTTTCAGGCCTCAGACTGGCTGCCCAGGGCCCTTCTCAGCAGAAAGCAGCCTGCCCTGAGGCAACATGTTAGATTCTGTGTTGTGATTTTCCAAGGTGTGGGCAGGGGGTGCCACCGAACTCCACTGCACAAAGTAAAACAGAACTATGGTAGTTCAAAGCACTGAGTTCTGACAGTGTAATAAGGTAATTTTTTAAAACCACAGTTATTAGGCAGATTTCATGTATCTTTTATAATTGAAAAATGAATTTCTGGCCTAAACACCAGAAAGATTATAAAACTTCCCAAAAACGTGTCAATCCTGTCTCCTTTGTTTCATATTATTTGTTTGACAACCTTCAAAATGTAAACCGAGATCCATGCAACTGTTTGTGGAAATAAAAATATTATGGCTTCATTAGGGTAAAATTAGAGGAACTCAATGACTCATTGCAATGATTTCTAAGGAGTTTCCATGCCCAAGCTAATGATTACACACTTAGCAATAAGAAACTCTCGAAGCCCCTTTCTCGTCTTTCCTGAGAGTTACAGCTTTTAAGCCTAAGCTGGTGGTTCCTTTTGTGTCATTTCACTTACTTGCTAGGGGTGACATGGCCCCACTTTCTCTCCCATCAAAGACATGTTCAGCAGCTGTTCTGCAATTCTCTCATCTCGCAGAGAGGAGCAGAACACTTTCTTCATCCTAATAATAGATTTACATTTCTGTTCAAAGTGCCCGTTAATGTTCTCAAAGGTGACATGCACAAATATGCTCTATGTTGTCTGTCTGAATTTTTGGGGAGGGGGCAGAAAACACACTGAGAAACCTAGAATTCTGACTCGTTCTCTTTGGCTCAGGCTTGAATGAACTTGCCTTCCAGAGTAGGGACGTGGAAGTTATTCTTCAATTAATGTAATCTGTTCCTTCTCTCTTTCTGACCCACCGGCTTCTTTGTTCTTCCTCTCACTCCCATTACTGTCAGGGTGGGAACTTGGCCTCGCCATATGCCCACCTTTCCAGAAGTTTCCCTGTGCTCCTCAAGCTTGGCTCATCTCAAACTTGGAATTGTGTTCTCTCATGCCCTTCTTGCGTCTTTGACCTTCACACCTATTTCCCTGTTGCAGTACTTTCTACTTCGTGACTGCGGGGCTGGATTCTGCCAGTGCACGTGCCACCCAGGACTCACACGGCCACCTTGGTTCCTTTATGGCATCCATGAGACAGTCTCACCAGAGAGAGGTGAAGGGATCATTCGTTTACCCCAGGCAGGCTTTCTTTCACCTGCAGGTGAAGGATTCCATCCATGGCTGTTTCCTCTTTTGCAAAGAACAAACGCCCAATCAGTGGTTTGTCCTCGCTTTGCTGATACGCAACACGATAGATAACACTTGTGCTCCCCACCCCCTCTCCTCGAGTTATTTTGAAACCAGTGTCATTCTGTTTAGACTAAACCTGAAGCGCAGCTTGCTGGGGAGGAGTGACGGGGGAGGTATCACAAGGGACCGTTCAGCCTGCGCGAGGCAGCAGTGGTGCCAGAGAACACACACGGGGTCAGAGCCAGGAGGCTGAGCCTCAGTTTCTTCATCTGTAAAGTGGGATAATGCTGTGCCTTAGGGGTTTGGGGGGAGGATGGGTAGAGATTTTACCTGTGAAAATGCTTTGTGAAATGTGAAATGTTCTACAATATTTGTTACTTATGTCTGCGCTGTGGATCCCCATCCTGATTGTAAACTGCTTGAGGGTGTCAGAGGCTCGTACTGTTTTCTCCCATCAAGATGAAAACCAGGGTTTTGGAGCTCACCTGGGAAATGCTCTTTGGGCTTGGCGTGTGGAAGGGGACGAGGCTGGGTGATGATTAGCCTAGTTTGCTGGTGTTTGCTCCGCGAGAGCGTTAGTGGCACCATGTGACCACCAGGGGGCGCCAGGCACAGCCCTAATTCCTCCAGCTACTAGACAGGTGAGATCTCCTCTGCGCAGTCCTAGTAGGGCCTGGGTGGCTGTCCTGATTTGTCTCATATGGTCTTTCTCCAACTGGTATTAAACTCTAAGTAGGTGACCAGGGAAGGCCTTCCCTAGTGAGAAGGTTGTGATGTGGTTTCGTCATCCGCGACTGGATTAAACATGGGTAAATCAGTCTTTCTGTAGTCCAGTTTTGAAAGTGGAGCCCTGGCCCTGTGCAGGTGGGGACAGAGCGCTGGTGACCACCTCCAGCCCAGTCATGGCTGGAAAATAGCCCCAGCTGTTTCTCTGATGCTTCTGGAGGGCGCCTGTCTCACTGATCACCAAGATTAGAAGATCGTCTGCAGTTCTTTCAAATGCCACAAAGCTGCCATTGGAACTGCCCACTAGCACATTGATAATCACGTTATAGTCTTCCTTCCCTGCTTTGTTTCCCTGCTCCTGGAATTGACGCTGGGCTCCATTTGACAAGCTATATTCCATGCAGATGAGGCCAACTCTGTTAGATCATAAGATCTACTCAGTAGGCAGAGCAATATTCCCAGAATGGGACTAAGAAAATGGAATAGAGGAGCGAAGAGTGAGGGGTAGAAAGCTTTCCTCTTTATGTCCAACGTGCGTTTACTCACAGGAACAGGATGGTGGTGGTGCTTTCAGGTTAAGGATGTCGTGGCAACAGGCTTCCTTAAGCAGCTCTCGTGCAATAGTCAGCATCGTGCCAACCCTGCATTTTTACACTGTAGCTAGTGTTTTCGACTACACTGTGGAACTTTCCCTGAAGTCAGCAAGAACCCTGTAAGAATCAGGATTTGTCCAGAAATTTAGCATTTACCTAATCAGTGATTCCCTAGACATGTCAGTACCTCCAAGTGATTTGTATGCTTGTTTGGCGGATGTCACGTGTTTGGCAGTTTGGAGAAGGAAGTGGAGAAAGCAGCAGGAGTAACACTCTACGTTGCTAAATGTAAGCCCAAGGCATCCCAGCACAGAGCCAGTGGGGCCATGGTATGGGTGGCTTCAGACACACAGCTCTGAAGATGCCCCCTGCAAAGTCAGATGGGACCCCAGGCAACAGGCCTCAGGGCTATCTGCTCCAGCAGGGTAACTTATTTTTACAGGAGCCCGGGCGCACATCACTGAGCACAGAATCATTGTTAATACCGGGCATGATCCCACCAACACGCTTGGTTAGGTGCAGAGAGGGATACGCTTCTTTTATGTGACTTCTAATGTCTTCTCCCAGACTTTAGTTAAAACCAAACCGAACCCTAGCACGAGAATCCATATCCCAGGCCAGCAACCAAAACTGTGCAAACTCTGTCTAGCTCAGGAAGAAGCGAAGTCCATAAGAAGACTGTTAACCCTCAGGTGCATGCCTGTGTGGAGTTGTAATGCTGGTGTGAGAGTGGGGAATGGGGACACTTCCCCTCGGCTCCTCCATCGCCCGGTGTCATTCAGGGACAAATGGAGCCGAATATATTTCCTTTGAAAAGCTCACATGCCTAGCAATACTTGTTGTCCTATGAATAATGATGATGCATTAGGTGATGCAACTAAGCAATATTTGTGAGCCCCTACTATGTGTCAGGCACTGTGCTTGGTGCTGAAAGAGATGGGGTCAGGGTGTGGGGGCTGACTGCCTGTCTTTGGAGGCAAACCCCAGTCTTCTAAGAGATACCAGAACCACACACAACCACACTGATCTACAAAACGACATGTGATACAACTTTGTCATGCAGCCACCTCGAGACCTTTGAACATTCTACCTCCAAAACCCAGGCGAGCATTCTCTCTCACCATGTGCCTGAAGCAGGTATATGTTTATAGAGATCGCTCGGGGCACCTGGACAATTTACTGCTTAGTTAGACCTGCTGTTTCTCCCAATTCCAGTACTTTCTTCTCCAACCCAAACCAAGGCATCTAGCAATGTTAAAAACATCAGGAATGATAAAACAAGCCTTTTAATGAATAATATTGATTTATTCATTGGCTGTTTCTTTAAATGGGCAAGGGATATTAAAGAGCCTGTCCCAAACCAAAAGAGAAAAAAATCTGCTTTAGCAACTTTAGCAGAAATTGGAAATTTTCTGGTATGTGTATGTGTTTTTGTTAGCTGGCAGATTTGTTTTAGGAAACTATTTGCAAAGCCTGGAAAAAATGTGCTCCCTCTGTCTGTTAAAGGAACATGCAAGCTGGGTGCGGTATCTCACACCTGTAATCCTATCACTCTGAGAGGCCAAGGCAGGCAAATAAGTTGAGGTCACAAGTTCAAGACCAGCCTGAGCCAGAGCTAGACCCCATCTCTACTAAGAATAGAAAAATTAGCCAGGCATGGTGGCACATGCCTGTAGTCCCAGCTACTCAGGAGGCTGAGGCAGGATTGCGTGAGCCCAGGAGTTTGAGGTTGCTGTGAGCTATAATCACACCAGGGCACTCTAGCCTGGACAACAGAGTGAGACCATGTCTCAAAAAAAAAAAAAAGGAACACGCAGGTTGGTTCATGGTAGTTCTGCATCTGACAATTCTGTCGGGGGGCCTTATACAAAAATGCAGCAAAGTCCAGATTTGGCATCCAAACAGTGTCTTTAAACTTCAATTTTAGGTCTTAAAAAAAGCCAAATATTATTGAAATGTTTATTTTGTTTTTATCTACGGGAGGCTTTCATTAAACATTTGTTGCTTTAGGGGGAAAGGAAGGATGTTTGTGATAGGTACTTCTTGACATTTTATCTTTTATCTGACCCATCGCAACCTCTTTAGGAGACATTAATTCAACTAATAGAATCGAAACTAGAACCAAAGAAAAATTATTCATATTTTTAGAAATTCTCAAGTTCTCATAATTATTTGGAGATTAGATTAACTCCTAAGAGGCTATTTTGTGCTGAAGAATGTTTTCCTACAGGTAGTCATTATATTGTGTTCCTTAGACCAAGCCATCCAGTTGAGGCAGAAATTTTACAAGGCAATGCCATTTTTTTAAAGGAAACACATGTTTAAATATTAGGGAATCCTGAACATATACTTTAAAAAATTCTGTACTTGTTGTATTAGTTATCTATTGCTGCATGACAAAAACTTTGCAACTTAAAACAACAGTTACTGTCTCAGTTTATGTGGATTATCCAGGTGCAGCTCAGCCGGGCTCTTGGATTCAGAGTCCTCAGAAGGCACAGTCAGGATGTCGGCCACACTGTGGTCACCTCAGGGGTCACTGGGGGAGGATCCACTTCCAAGCACACCCCGTGACTGTTGGCAGGGTTCAGTCACTCTTGGGTGGTTGAGTTGAGGCCCTAGGTTCCTCCCTAGCTGTTGGCCAGGGGCTTCCATGAGCTCCCTGCCACGCTGGTCTCTTCCTAGGGCAGCTCACAATGTGCAATTGGTGGCATCAGAACAAGGAAACAGGACAGCAAGAAAGAGAGAAGCCAGGGTCTTTTTGTAATCTAATCTCAAAAGTGATATCCCATCACTTTGTCATATTCCGTTCATTCGTGAGAAGCAAGTCACTAGGTCTGGCCTACCCTCCGGGGAGGGGACTCATGGGGCGGGAATACCGGGAGGCAGGGGTCATTGGGTGTTATCTTAGGAGCAGCTAGCACCGTTCTTTTTTTTTTTTTTTTGCAATTAAATCTCTTTTTTTAAATTTCAGAATATTACAGGGGTACAAACGTTTTGGTTACATGAGTTGCTTTTGTACAGCTTGAGCCAAAGTTAAAAGTGTGTCTATCACCCATATAGTGTGCATTGTGCACGTTAGGTGTGAATTTACCCATCCCCTCCTCCCACCCCACACCCGCTTGATTTGCATTGAGTTTTACTACCAGGTGTGCATATAAGTGTTGATTGATTAGTTCCAGTTTGATAGTGAGTACATGTGGGTTTTGTTCTTCCTTTCTTGCAATGCTTCACTTAGAAGAATGGTCTCCAGTTCCATCCAGGTTGTTACAAAAGATATTAGTTCCCCATTGTTTTTTATGGCTGAGTAATACTCCATAGTATTCATAAACCACATTTTATTTAAAACACTCCTGTATTGATGGGCACTTGGGTTGATTCCACATCTTTGCGACTGTGAATTGGCTGGCACCGTTCTTAACCAAGCTACAGAAAGGTGGAGATCGCAGTTGTGTGGATCGGAAGGAGTACAGGAGAGTGGAGTGTGAGCGAGAGAGGGTGGGTTCATTCTGTGGACGTCAAGGAGGAGGCTCGTCATGGATTGTTCCCATCAGCCTGGTATATTTCTAGGACATCTACAGTGCATTTCTCCCCAGTAAAAGAAAAGTAACCGATTCTTGACAGATCCTGAAACTCCTACCCTTCACTAAAGCACACTCCAAAGGAGTAAGACTGCAAAGGGGGAAGAATTGTTTCCACGTGGGTTAAAGCAGCTTCCCCCCCCCACCCCACGTTTTTATATTCGAAGCGGTGGGGAGAAACCCTAAGCTGTACATATTAAGGAGTGAGCTCATTTCTCCTCTTGCACGGCACTCCAGCCCCTGCACACCCTGCTTCTCCCGAGCACACACTCACACCCCAGCA
>CAUYPO010147875.1:0-10216 GCA_963574435.1 Cheirogaleus major
CTGTAGTCCCAGCTACTCGGGAGGCTGAGGCAGAAGGATCGCCTGAGCCCAGGAGTTTGAGGTTGCTGTGAGCAAGGCTGACGCCACGGCACTCTAGCCAGGGCAACAGAGTGAGACTCTGTCTCAAAAAAAAAAAAAAAATTTCAGAGTTCTCATTAACCAAAGAGTTCATAACTCTGGGTCACGTATTCTTACCAGGGGTGACACTGTTCCCAAGGGGGGGCAAATATTTGTTTTGGGGAATGAAAAAAAGTCTTACTCTTTTTCTGTACAAAGCACAGATATAAGCACAATATCCAAACAGATACATGGTATATCTGTGATATTAAAATTTTACAGGGCAGGGATTAGGATAAAAAAAAGTCTTAAAACACTCTGGGGTGGGGTAGCAATAATGAAAAAAAGGTTAAGAAACATGTCTCTAGGTCTATGAAGGTATCAAGGGTCCAAGAAGATCTGAACTTGTACAAAATATATTTTCCCAGGGGAAGGTCTATAGCTTTTATCAGTTTCTAAAATGGCCCTATGGCCAAAGGCGACAAACCACTTCATGGAAGGTTCTCATGGAAGTTCTCATGGTGCCCAAGGCTACTCACACATGAAAATAGTCATTGTCCAGGAACAGCCAGCCAAGAGGTGGGTAGGAAGGTGCCCCCCCAAACCCAGGGAGCAGGACTAGCAGGACAAGCCCTCCCAGGGCTTGGAGCCCGTTGTCTTGCCTGCAGCTGGGCGGCCGGCAGGTTGACGTCCGCGATCATTTCTGTGCAAGGGTGTTCCACCTGCAGGCGGGGATTCAGCTCCAAGAAGTGGAAGCTGCCGTCCTGGCTGTAGAGGTATTCAACCGTCCCCGCACTCACGTAGCCCACGGTCTTGGCCAGGCGGACAGCACACTGCAAAGACACAGAGGCCCCGGGGTGTCCAGTGGTCACTTCTCGGGTCATTGTAAAGGGTGACTATTCATTAACTCACCAAATGCAGACTGAGCACCTGGGTTGCATGACGTATTTGGGGACCTCAGAGATCAGCTAATGAATAAACCTACACGACGCTGAAATCATCTCCAGGATGGGCCCTCCTCCTCTTCCCCACCTTCCACCCACCCCACCTTCCAGCCACGCTGACCACGCTGACCACGGAAGGCGCTTGTTGACTCTGAGCTGAGATGGCTCTCCCTGCAGCTGTCCCCCACGCTCCTCAAAGCACACCTGCTCCATGAACTCGAACACAGCCAGCGGGGCAATGGTGGCCGGCGCCTCCTCAATGATCTTCTGATGCCGCCGCTGGATGGAGCAGTCTCGCCCGAACAGAGACACGGCGTTCCCGTACTGGTCAGCGAGGATCTGGACCTCCAGGTGACGGGCGTGCTGGGCCAGCTTCATCAGAAAGATCGGTGAGCCTGGGATCTCACTCTGCACCTGCAGGGGAAGGAGAGCGGCTGGTTCTTCATAGGGAAACCAGCTCTGGAAGCTTCTGGAAGTTACCAGAAGAGTGCTGAAAACAATAGCCGTGATGCGGTTAGGAGATTCTTCTAGGATTCTACTGGTCTTTTACTTGTGTTGTCTCAAAGACGTTATATTCTCGAGTTTTTGTAAAGTGAAAACTGTGAAATTTCCCCACAATCCCATCTCCTAAAGATGATGCGCTGTTCAAAGTTTGGTGTACAAACTGGTTTTCTTCTACACATATAGCAACACATACAAAGTTTCTTTGAACAAATATGGGACCAAAACACACTACTCTGCAGGTTTTTTTTTTTCTCCTACCTCTTGAATTTTCTCAGCTATCTCTGCACAGGGGAACCTAAGGACGAACTTATTCCATCCTTTAAGGGCTGAAAGGCACTGCCTTCTAGTTACGTCATCTAGAGAGTCTTAAAGACAATGTAAGAAGAAGTGCACACCTGCAATGATTTCTAAGACAAATTAAGTTTAAAAGAAGCAATTTGCACTAACATAGGATGATCCCACTTAGATGAAAAATACTAAAACAACTGTACAAATGTCTATGTAAAAGTATAGACAGTGAAGGTTCCGGAAGAGACCCAGCTACTAACAGTGGCTACATCAAAGAAAGCAGAAGGGGTTGGGAGGGGTATTCTTAACACATCACTGACTTGACTTTCTACCTTAAGAATATTTTCATAGTGCACTCAAGCAAGGAAAAGGAAAAAGCTTAGGGGGGCCATGCATGCATGGGGGCAGGGGGGAATTTCTGTAATTTCTGCTCTGTCGTGTTATGAACCTGAAACTGCTCAAATAAAGAAAATCTACTTTTTAAGAAGAAGAAAGCTTTAAAATCAGAATGACCCCTAATGCAATGTGGGATTCAGGACTGGATCCTGCCACTGGAAAAGGACATTAGGTGGGAAAACTGGTGAAATCTGAATCGAGTCTAGCGTTTACTTAACAGAAATGTGCCCACGTGGTGTATTTATATGGAAAATATTAGTGACAAGGAAAACTGGGTGAAGGAAGGGACAGGCACTCTCTGAACTAGGCCTGCAACTTTCCTGCTAACATAAACTCATTCCACAAAGTCCCCCCAGAAAACCTGTACACCCCAACGAAGACACCATGGTAGTAAAACTGCTTCTTTATATAATGCTCACATACTGCCGAGACCCAAGTTATTAGTAAAACTTTTGTAGGAAGCAATTCACTGATATATATTCATTAAGTGCATATAAAATGCATGCTATTTAATTAAGTCCTTTTCCCCAGGTCTTTATTGAAGAAAATAATTCAGAAGAAGGAAAAAAAGCTAGGCATTACTTACAGTACTAAATACCATATTATCCCTTAGTATTATTGCAGCATTATTCGTAATAGTGAAAATGGAAACAAACTAATAAACATCTAACAAAAAAGGAAAGGTTTCATTAATAAGGATACAGCCAACTATGAAATACTGTACAATCATCAAAATAACTCTGAGGGCTAGAACAACTCGGTCCTGATGTTCGTGATCTACAATTTAGAATTTTTTTAATGTAAAACAAAATTTTGTGTAGACTGAATATATCTTTAAAATCTGTACATGGAGACGGTCTAGAAGAAAACTCAGAAATATTGAAATGGTTAGGTTTAAGAATGGCCAGATGGTAAGCATACTTTTTTTTAAACATTGCTCCAAACAGGCATAATGTTTTAAAAAAGAAAAATAAGCTACAAATGAGTAAATATACAATTAGTTCCTACAATTAAAGTTGATCATTTAGAAACGTTAAAAACGCCAAGATTACTAAAATTTACAAAATATCCCATCCCTCCCTAGGCCAACGTAGTCACCAACAGCGACCGTGACCCCGTATCTCTGAAATTATATGTATATAGATACGCTGATTCACAGAATTGAACACCTAAGGGAATGGCATAGATGAACACAAAACCGCGGCTTCTGTGGGTAAAAATGTACGAATTTGCTTCAAAATGCCCCATGTCCATAAATCGGGCTTCTGCAAATATCTTCTTGTCGCCAAATAATGCTAACAGACATAATCTGGTGGCCAACAACTCGATGAAGCCATTCCCCAAGACGTGCGGGAAGGCACGAGGCAAGAACCGCGCACCTGTCTGAAAAGGATGGGGAAGTCCTCTGCGCTCTCAGCCTTCCGGATGCCTTTCCCTCCGCCGCCTTCAGACGCTTTGATCATCAAGGGAAAACCAATCCTTTCCGCCACCTGGGTGCAAAGGACAAGCAGACCTCCTTAGGGGCTAGACAGTCGCCAGTCCCTCCCAGGGTGAGGAAGTGGTTCTGGCTCCGGCTGCCCTGGCCCAGCGGGGGGCCCTGCGTTTACCTCCAAGCCCTCGTCCACGTCTTTCACACAACCCTGTTCGTAAACGTCTTCCGGGACACTGATTATTTTCCCCTGCTGCAAATCGTCGTCCGTCCACGCCACCGTCAGACCTGGAGAGTCACAAAGAAAGTTGATTCCCCCTGAGGACGGCAGAAACACTCGCCAACACGGAAACCACAGGGCCTCCCCGACGAAGCGGCTCTGGACCTGGGCCTCTGGACCGACACGACACAGACACGTCCCTTCGGCTTCCCATGATGGCTTTTCCTTGTCTCAGGGATGGGCTCGCCCCTGACCAGGAAATCAAGCTTAAGAAATTCATACAAAGTCTACCAAGAACAATCTTACTAACCTGAATCCAAAAAATCCCCATTCTATCCCATGGAGTCATTTTTATGTGAATCATTATTATCTAAAACCACGTGAAGATTTAACAAATGAAAACAAATTTTCCATTCCAAATTTAAAATTCAACTTTTAGAGCAAAAAATCAAATATAATAGGAAACTGCTGTTTTCCTGTTTCTTTTTTAATTTGTCCTAGAAATTCCACTTTTTGGAATTTATCCTAAGAAAATGATTAAAAAGCACATATAGATTTAGGTATAAGATTATCAAAGCCCCATTCCTTTGAATCTTTTTTAAATTAGAAAAAATAAACTGGAGGCAACCTAAATCATGTAACTATAGAAGAAAGTTAAGTAAATTATGGTACATCCATACAACATAATCCTACACAGGCATTTTAAATGGTGTAAAGTGTATTTATTGACATAGAAAGATACTGATTGGTGAAAAAAGTCACAAACTAGGAAATGTAAGATCTCTCTCTTTTTTTTTAAAGGATATACCTTTAAAGAAAGGTTGGAAAGGTAGCCACCTGCAATATAATAAATGTTCAACACCAGGTCACAGGATTACAGATGATTTCTATTTCTTTTTTGTACTTCTCTTATTTTCTAAGTTATTGACAATAAAAGCGTACTACTTCTTTAATGATTTACATTTTTAAATAAAAGAATTTTTAAAAGCATGCTTCCGTCACCCCAACTGCTCACGTGACCAAGGCGGGGCTGAGAAGTTCCCCCAAGGTGGAGCTCGGGCTCCCTTACCGCTTCCACTCCAGGGCAGCGTTGGGACCTGCAGCGTCTGGGCCACGATGGTGGAGGCGATCTTGTCTCCCAAGGCCCACATGGCCTCACTGGGAGGGCCTGAGCAATCAGGGACAAGGAGAGAAGCAGAGGCAAGTCAGCCACAAGACCCTCGAGGCTGAGTGCCGACCAGGCGCACGGTGCTGGGGCCGGGGCCGGGAGTGGACAGCAAAGAACAGTACTCGGGTCCCAGCTCTCAAGCTTAACCTCACGTCAGGGAAGAAACAATCTGCTGGTCTGCTGTCGTATCGGTCAACTTGCAACACACATGGATTGTAAACCTGTGAGTTACGACCTAAGCTGTCGTGGCGTATGCAACATTCACCTTGGAGGGAAGGCAGAAAGCTAGACAAAGGAGGCAAGCTAGTGGCCCAAATAGCTAGACCATGGGTGAGCAAACTTTTCCCATAAAGACCCAGGTACCAAATATTAATATTTTTACCTTTGTGGGCCTGCAGGTCCGCGGTCACAAGTACTCAACTTTGCCAGCGTAGGGTGGAAGCAGTCATAGGCAATACATAAATGAATGTGTGTAGTCGTGTTTCAATAAAACTTTATTTACAAAGGCAGGCAGTGGGCCAGATTTGGCCTGTGAGCTATAGCTGGCCAGCTCCAGAGGAGCCAAGACTGATATTGAGAGTCCCATGTGACAGTCAGTTAGGAAAGGTACCCAGAGGTACTCAGAGCCCATGACAGAGAAAACATCAATGGGCACAGGTCACGAGGCCAGGCAGACACGCAGGTGTCGATGTTCACTGAGCTTCTTCACAAGTGGGCAAGTCTGTTTTCCAACCCCGCTGCAAGGAGCAGCAGGGACTCATCGTGTGATAGTAAACAACTAAATGATTCCTCTAAACCCCACAGGAAGTCAGATGGCACAATCACATATACAAAGTTAACAAATGCAAATATAAATCCTGGAACCAACAGATACCATAAGACAATGAGTATCATTTTACCTAATAAGTAGTAAAATGAAGGGCTCTGGTCCCAAGGGGTTTAGGGCACTCTAAAGGCCTGAGAACCCCGAGCAAAGGTGTGGCTTTCTTAGAAATGTGACCCCAAACTTCGTCAGCACTGTGAACACGGCTGATATCTCAGCAGCAGGAGGAACACTAGCAGAGCATTCTGTCTGCCCCAACATCATTCCATGGCCATGACCATGGCAAAGGCTCCTATTTCCATGGCCTGGAAGACCCTCCATGGCCCATGCGCCCTCCCACCCCAGACTCACCTGTTCCTCACAACGAATCTGCCCCAGCTGGGTGTCCCATCAGCCCCCACCCCGCACACATCTGCCGGAGGCGCACTCTACCTAGGAAAGCGATCCCATGCTTGCACAGCAGCTCCGGGAGTTTGGGGTTTTCGGAGGCATGGCCCCAGCCAGCCCACACCGCCTGCAAACACGGAAAGGGGTGCACAAAGGTCTTCCTTCCAGAACTCGCCTCCCATCGCCCCCAAAGCTCTTTGCTGTGTTACATCAGCCCAGGAATTCAGAGGCTCACGGGACCCAGCCTCTCCACCCCCTTCTGAGCCACGGAATCAAATTATTCCAGAACTCGGGGGCACCATCCCCCCACGGCACCCTCGGACGCTCCGACCCGTTTACCTGCACGGGGATTCTCTTGGCGATGTCCACGATCAGCTCCACGTTGGCGTAGTTGTTGTTATTCGGCCCTCCCGGGACAGGGACGTACTGATCTGCCATCTTGATGTACTCTGGAATCAGACGGGAGGGGGAGAAAGAACCGCTGTCGGACTGAGGTCAACTGCGGAACGCCGCGCGACGCAGCCACCAAAAGCATGACCGTGACGCCTCCACGGCAACAATGGACAGACGTGGATGAAAATTTGAAGAAAACTGAGTATGATTTTAATGATGTGAAAACAGGTGTGCTTCCAGACAAGGCCTAGAAGGGAACAAAAGGGGACGGAAGTGATCCATCCGGATAGTGGGATTACAGGTGGTTTTTTAAAAATTCCTACTTAAAAGTTTATCTTGGTCTTTCTCTACTCCTGGGAACTGATCCGTTCCACTCTCTCTGGAACGTAAATTAAAAAATAAAAACAAAAGTTTATCTTAAGTTGGTTGCACTATTAAACAATACAATAGGGTTTTATAAATTATGGTTAAGTAAAAACACATAACATAAAACTTGCAATCCTAAGCACTTTCTGAGCGTGCAGCTCCGTAGTGTTAAGTATATTTACATCGCTGTGAGACAGGGCTCCAGAACTTTTTCATCTTACAGATCTGAAACGCTATACTCATTAACAACTCCTTTCTCCCTCCCCTAAGTCCTTGGCAACCAACGTTTTACCCTCTGTCTCTGAATTTCACTGCTCTCGTGAACCCCTTATAAGTGGAATCACGGCATTTGTCTTTTTGTGACCAGCTTGTTTCACTGTTGGTGACTGGCAAAATGACTTCAAGGTCCATCCGTGTTGTGACATATGGCAGGATTTCCTTCCTTTTTAAGGCTGAATCTAATACCATGTTTTGATTTTTAGATACTCATGCTCTTGAAGCCAGAAATTCCACTTCTAGGAATATGTCCTTAAAAACACCACTCGTCAATGAGGCCAAAGTTAAGAGGACGGTCACCGAGCAGCATCTTGGACCGTGAAAAGTTAGACTCCAGCCAAAGACAAGGACCAGTACGTCTGTACTGTGGAATCGGATAAGATCCCGAAAATGGACAACGTGGAAATGTACGTGCAAAGACAAGAAGAAACCCGAGAGCCACCGTTCCTTCAGGCCTGCCTGCCTCCAGTGTTTACAGAACACCCACGTGTCGGCCGCCAGGGAGGGTCCAGAGACAGGGAAGTGAGCAGTCAGACAAGCTCCCCGGCTCCATCGAGTTCATCTTTAACGTTAGAGAAGATAAACAAGAAAACAAACACAACAACTGCAGACTGGGGCCAGGGCCAGGAAGGAAATAAACAAGGTTCTCTACGAGAGAGGCACAGAAGGATGCTGAGACCTGAAGGTCAGGGGGGAGAGGGCCTGGCACGCACGGGGCTCTGGGGGAAATACCATCCATAGCGGGTCCAGCACGTGTCAAAGCCCTGCAACAGCAGAGTGAGCGGCTGGCCAGAACTGCCAGAGGCCAGCGTGACTGGGGCCGGTTGATGGACGGCGAGAGGCGTGAGGTGAAGCCAGGAGGCCGGCAGGGGCTGAGTCATGGGGGGCCCTACCGGCCTGGGCGAGGATCTGGGATTTTAGTCTAAGTATCATGAGAGGCCCCAGAGGATAATGCTCTGAACTCAGACAGACCAGGGTTCCAATCCCGCCTGCGTCACATGCTGTGTGACCCTGGGCAAATGATACATTTATGTCCCTGTGCCTCAATTGTCTCATCTATAAAATGGGTCTGTGAGTAACAAACGAGGCCACGTCAGCGCAGGGCAGAGCCCGGGCAGGAGGACGGTGCTGAGGTTGCTAATACTGGAAAGTGTGCTGTAGCCTCTGATGTATTATTCTAAGGAAGGTGTGAGAAGACCTGAGTTATGTATTCAAAAGATCACTTTGGCTGCTGTGGGGATAAAAGGGTAACATTATTTAGGAAAAAAGTAAATCATCCAACAGTTATTTGTAGAATGATCCATTTTAATAGACATAGGCCAGGTGCAGTGGCTCACGCCTATAATCCTAGCACTTTGGGAGGCCAAGGCAGGAGGACAGCTTGAGGTCAGGAGTTCAAGACCAGCCTGGGCAATAGTGAGACCTCA
This sequence comes from Cheirogaleus major, assembly GCA_963574435.1. Lineage (NCBI taxonomy): Eukaryota > Metazoa > Chordata > Mammalia > Primates > Cheirogaleidae > Cheirogaleus > Cheirogaleus major. Next base: position 8,679 of record CAUYPO010147875.1, read on the forward strand.
TCTCTACAAAAAATTTTAAAAACTTAGTTGGGCGTGATGGCATGCACCTATAGTCCCAGCTACTCGGGAGGCTGAGGCAGGAGGATTGCTTAAGCCCAGGAGTTTAAGGTTGCCGTGAGCTATGATGATGCCACTGCACTTTAGCCAGAGTGACAGAGAGAGAGAGGAAAAAAAGCCTAGATAGGTAAATGAATAGAAAAATGAATGAACGATTGAAATACAGAACATACATCTGCAGGAAAAAATATCTGGAGAAATAAACACTAATCTGGTGAAACACAGACATTTCTCAAAGATGGGCTTTCCATGCACGCCAACCATTTGCATTCTTATAAGGCACACGGGCCATTCTTGTTACCAGCAGATATCTTAATTAAATGAAGAAGAAAGGGCAAATAAATACGGATTCACGAGAGGCCCTGACTCAGTGTGGGGTCCAGGATGGCCCTCCCCGGGCAGGGTGGCAGAGGTGAGGGCAGGTAAGGATGCGACATGGTGGCGGGGAGGGGTCTAACCCAGGTACCTGCATTGGCCTTGAGGTCCTCGGGGGTCACCATGACCACAAACCGGATGGCCCGCTCATTGCGGAACATCTCGTAGGCCCACCTGCGGATGGATCGCATGCACTTCACGGCGGCGATGCCGTTGTTGGCAATGAGCACCTGCAAGGGAGAGAAGGAAGGAGCTGGAGATGCACATCCACCTGTGCTGGGGGCCGGGTGCTGCCCGAGCCCGTCTCACGGCTGCAGAGACGCCTGCGGTCCCCGGAGTGCATCGCTCCTCTTTGCATTTCTACGGCACGTGGCCTGACACAGCGCCGGTGCGCAAAGTCTGCCACCTGCGCGAACGCGTGAGCGAATGAATGCGTAAATGAGCGAACGGAGGAACGAATGAGTGACTTCCGATTCCTTTGTTCGGTGCCATTATGATCACCCTTCACGGTTTTTGAGTGTTGAGTATGCACCAAGCTACAGTACAATGTGTTTCATCTGCCTTATTTCATTTCATCCTCACCACAGCCCTCGGAAAGAGGTCTTATTGTTGTCCCTATTTGGAGGTTAAAGACATTAAAACTCAGAGAAGTTAAGACACCTGCCCCAGGTCACACAGCGAGTAAGTGGCAGAGCAGGGACATAAACTTTCCAGTCTGACCTGTGCTCTGAACTGCTCCCCCTACACCGCGGCTGCCTCTGCATTCTAAAGGTTAAAGGTCCCAGGTTTGGCAGGGCGCGGTGGCTCACGCCTGTAATCCTAACACTCTGGGAGGCCGAGGCGGGAGGATCGTTTGAGCTCAGGAGTTGGAGACCAGCCTGAGCAACAGCGAGACCCTGTTTCCACTAAAAATAGAAAGAAATTAGCTGGACAACTAAAAATATATATATAAAAAAAAATTAGCTGGGCATGGTGGCGCATGCCTGTAGTCCCAGCTACTCGGGAGGCTGAGGCAGGAGGATTGCTTGAGCCCAGGAGTTTGAGGTTGCTGTGAGCTAGACTGATGCTACGGCACTCTAGCCGGGGAAACAGAGTGAGACTCTGTC
>CAUYPO010147878.1:0-22415 GCA_963574435.1 Cheirogaleus major
CTTTGAGAGCCACTGACTTAAAGCAATAAAGTTAGTTTTCTCTCAAGTGAGATTTATTCTGTGTTTAGTTGCCCTTCCTAATACATTAGAAATCTTTATTTCTGTGAAAAGTGATGATGGTATTTTAATAGGGATTGCATTCACTCTGTAGGTCACTTTGGGTAGTATAGACATTTTAACAATGTTGATTCTGCCAACCCATGAGCATGGTATGTTTTTCCACCTGTTTACATCCTCTGCTATTTCCTTCTTCAGTGTTTCATAGTTCTCCCTGTAGAGGCCTTTTACCTCCTTAGTTAAATATATTCCTAGGTACTTTATTTTCTTTGTTGCTATTTTGAAGGGAATTGAGTCTTTGATTTGGTTCTCACTTTGACTGTTGTTGGCGTGTATGAATACCTCTGATTTGTGTGTATTGATTTTGTATCCTGAGACTTTACTGAATTCATTTATCAATTCAAGGAGTCTCTTGGTTGAATCCTTGGGGTTTTCTAGGTTTAATATCATGTCATCAGCAAAGAGTGAGAGTTTGATCTCTTCTGCTCCCATTGGATGCCCTTAATTCGGCTCTCTTGTCTGATTGCTGTAGCAAGGATTTCCAGCACTATGTTGAGATAGTGGGCAACCTTGCCTTGTTCCAGTTCTAAGTGGGAATGCTTTCAATTTTTCCACCTTTTTTCACTACATTGTAATGACCTTTGTGGTAAATCAGATGACCTAATATGCTTTGGTTTGTTTCTGTATTCTCTATTCTGTTTCAAATTACATTGCCTGCAAGTATAAGTCTTTCAGTTTCAACATTCTTTTAAAATACTGCCTGTTTGCATTTAAATTTAAATATTAGAGTCAATTTATACATATACATGCATATGCATACATAGACATACATACATCTATGACTCTAGAAGAATTTCTATTAGGATTTAATTAGGTCTATAAAATAATTTGAGAAGAAATGACATAATATGTCTTCCATTCCACAAGCATGGTATAATTCTATATTAATTTAGGTCTTTATTTCAGTATTCATTTTTTTTTGTTTTCTATATAGACATTCTCTAAATATTTCATTAGATATGTTTTTATGTTTTGAAGTTGTTTTTTTGATGCTATTATAAAAGATGTTTCAAAATTTTTATTTTCTAAATGTTTGTTTCTAGTGTACAAATTTCAATTGATTTTGTATGTTCAACTGGCCAAATTCATTTATTAATTCTAATAGTTTTCTATAGAATATTATAAATTTTCTGCAAATATAATCATACCATCTGTGAATATGATTTTATTTATCACTTTTCAATTCTTATTCCTTTTTATTTGTCTTATTAAGCATATTGTCCTCTCCAGAATATGTGTATATAGCTTGTAATATTTTACTGTGGAACATGATGTTTTCTGTAGGTTTCTTAAGAAGCACATACCCTGATAAAATTAATTTAGAACACTACCAAACTTTTTGAAAAATTATGCATGAATTTTGAATTTTATCAAATGCATTTTTCAATATTGAAACAAACTTCCATTCCTGGAACAAATCCAACTTGTTTGCAATGTATTATTTGTTTTATAATTTCAATTAGAATTGCTGATATTTTGCTAAAGATTTTTACATTTATTTTATATGAATGATTAGACTATAATTCTCCTTTCTTATAATATCCTTGTCACATTTCATATGCAGTATAGAGATGACTATTGTTTTCATAATTCAGTCTGTCAATTTTTATCTTCATTGGATTAATGAATCTGTTTACATTTAATGTAATTACTGATATATTTGAATAAATGTGTGTATATATAGTATGTATATATATAGTGTGTGTGTCTATATTATCTTCTTGAGCATATTAATCACATTTTAAATTTCTTTTTGACAACTCTAAAATCTGAATCACCCCTGGGTCCCTGTCTATTACATTTTTTCTACTGTTCTTTGTCCTTCATCTTGGTTCTGATAATTTTTGATTGGATGGCAGATTTGTATAAAAAAATCTTTGAGATTTGGTTGACAGTATTTTCCTTTAAATAGAATTTAACTCGTCCTCTGGGAAAAAACTAGATAGGAGCAATTCACCTCAATCTAATAGGGAACAGGGTGTCTTAAGGTTGGTCCAGCTTTTGTAAGGCTCTTTCTACCTCTGGTTTGCACGGCTTCTGGGATTTAGCACTCAGGGGTCTCCAGTTAAAGTGTGTCATTTTACTGCTCTTTCTTTCTGGGCACATCCTACAAAAAGCTTAGCTCTGCTATACAGTGACTTTGTACTTAGTTTTTTAGCCTTTCACCTTGCATAGCTTAAGATTTGACAAATATCTTGAAGAGAGGAATACTGTATCATGTTGGGATTATTCCTTCTCCTCAGATTCTTGGTCCTTCAAGTCTTGGCTGCCTTGTAAGGCTTGAACTCAAATTTTTATTTCCTTAACTCATTGTGACCACTGAAAACCTTACTTATTTGCTAATTTCTGCCTCTTTTATTAACCATCCTCTAGGTTCTTGCCCCAGAGTCCTAAGGATTTGGCAAATGCCTCAAAGGGGAAAACTGATACACAGGATATTGAGATCACTATGTATAATAAGCTTCTTGTTTGTCTGGGTTCTTGGCCCCTCAAGTTCTGGCTGATTTGTAGCTTTCCAATACCTCCAAAATGATTTTTGTTTTGTATTTTATTCAGCTTTTGTAGTGTGTCAGTGTGATCTGCTAGTAGCTACTTTGTCATAGCTAAAAATGAAAGTTGTAGTGGCATTTTATTCTATGGAAAGAATGACCTAATGACAAATGGTCATTAATCTAGTGCTTGGAAAAAACACTAGAGAAATATCTTAATGAAATCTTAAACCCAAAAGAAACATTGAATAGCCTAAGAAAGACTGACATATTAAACTAAAGAAAGGGCTCTACAGGTTGTAATTCATTGAAAATATGAAGGACATGAAGATGACCATTATTCTACCAATATTAGAATATTAGACTGCTACCAAATATAAACATTAACAAAAAGAGTTTGAGTAGGTTGTTAATGATCCAATCAAATTTAGCAGACATTTTTCCAATGCCTTTTGTGAGAAAGACTTCACTTTCTTGCTCTTGAACCAGAGCTATCAATTATGGCTCTTGATCCTATTTCATCTATTTTTGATGAGAAAAATCACAACTTTTTGTATAGCGAGTTCTCAGAGGAATGTTTGCTTATATCTCTGCAAGAAAAGCAAGAAAGTCCCTACTGCAGAGTGTCCTGACACTAGTTTTGGTGATATGCTTTTTCAGACCTGTGAAGAATAGATAAAAATAAAATCACAACCTCCATGAAGAGCAATGTAAGTTTGAAAAAAACTTGAGCAGGGTCAGCTGTTATAGCTTGTATATAATGGCTTATATAACAAAAAAACAGAAAATAGAAAACAGTAATGTACATCAGGGCCAGCCTTCATTCCCCACAAATAATTTTACTCTATGCTGGCAGTAGATCCCCTGCAGCTGCATGCCCTATAGGGCTTGGGACTAAGAGGAGATATGCCTTCCCAGGAGAAAGATGCCAACACGTCACTCAATTATTTCTTCTTGTGGCCTTTTATAGTATCTTTAAAAACTGCTTTGTATAAGCAGGGACTAAGATGTAAAGATATCTAATAGTGATAGGTGGTCACTATCTAACAAGCATGTAAATACAGAGAGATTTTCTGCAGTCTAGTGGGTGACTTAAGGTAATAATATTTCATGAAGAATGGAGGGGCCAAGTTAACCTGAAGTTTAGGAAAAGCATTGTCAAATGAATAGAAAATGGAGCATAATTTTCTAACTGCAATATTAGTTAAATCCTATTTAGCAAGCATTGATTGAGCATTTATTACACCCAGATATTGCATTGTGAGCTGAATATGAAGACTAATAATTTATGGTTGGTCTTGCCTTGAAGTAGAGTTTCTCAGCCTCAATATTACTGACATTTTGGGTCAGATATTTCTTTCCAGAGGGAGGCTGTTCTGTGCATTGTAAAATGTTTAGCAGCATCACAGGTCTCTAACAAGAAATACTAATAGCACATTGGCCCCCATCAGATATGACAACCCAAAGTGTATCCACACATTGCCAAATGTGCTGAGGAGGGCAAAATCACCTTCAGTTGAAAATCACTGCCTTAAAAAATGTTAAACCAAGTGGGAGACACTGAGGACTAAAGAGATAATTTAAAGGATGCAAAAAAGTGTGGTGAATGGGGAATGCAAATGTGCTTTGGGAGCAAAGGGGAGGGATACAGGCATGTGCCACTACACCCATAGTTTTAGATCTAGAATGGGGTGCACAGAAGGTTATCAGAGAAGAGATGTCTGAATTCATTTTGAAGTATAAGTGGGATTTAGCTCCTTCACAAGTGAGAAGAAGTCAGTATGTATGGCAAGAATCATAATGAGACTTGAAATTACACTGTGTTCAAACTCCAGCTTCACCATTATTAGTTGGGTGAGTTTGTACAAGTTACTTTCCCCCCAATATTCCCTCAAGAGCAAATTACTGTACCTTCCTCAAAGGTTGTTGTACAAATGGAACTAGGGAATCCTGTGATATACTTAGCTCAGTGTTCACATGTGCAAATCACTCAATAAATATTGAATATCAATATTATTGTTATCATTGTTATTGTCATTGATGTTAATAACCTTGTAGAAATCTTCTCAAGAGGTTTATTCTAAAAGGATGTAGTAAATGTCTGCTGCTGTTGTACCCAAGTCAAAATTGTTGTGTAGCTATGAAGTCCCCAAGTTTAAAGTGACACAGTCCTATTTAAAGATATGCCTGCCTGTGTGTTTAGGTTTCAGCTGCATGATTTTTCCAACAGGAAACCAATTTAGAAAGGAGCATTTGCCAAATAATTCAGTTGAGAATCCTGGCTACGGGAAAGAATGTTGTGAGAGTCACTGAAGAGGTTCTATGTGTCAATTGAAAAGAAATACTGTCTTGTTTTTGTTGCATACTCCTTAAATAGGGATTAAAGAAGCATTCTAAAGAATTTCTGAAAATTGCTAAATAGGGCCTGAATATAAAACTGAAAGGAGAAATGCAAAAATTCAACAACCACACTTACTGAGTGAGACTTAACTATGTTGCCCTCAGGACATCTATAATCACTGAGCCAGGCAAAATTCATCTTGTACTTAGTTACCCCAGACAAGCTTTCTGAATATTTCTGGTTTTGTTGTTTTTAGCTGAAATGTGGCCAATTATTGTTTAAGAGACCAAAGGAGATATATCTTCCTTCTGTGACTAAGATCTATGAATTATAATGTGACTACACTAAAAATTACATTATAAATTAAACTATGAATTACATTATGGAGAATGTCTGGGAAAAATATTTTATATCACCGAGTAACAAAAAATCTAGAACCATAAACAAGTGACATAGTATACTACATGTATAGACATATAATATGCCCTTTGAACCAGTGGATTTTCACAGGAAGCAAGAGCTACACTGTTTCACTGCCCTTTTATAGTTCTTAGACAGACTATTATTTTACTATTGTCTGTAGTAGTAAAGAGGATGGATGATTTTCTAATAAATGACATGCCTTTATTAAATATGATCCATTACAGAAATAATCTTTATCAGTTTGCCTATGATTCCCATTGTTGACATCTGGAGATCAATGACTCTGAAATACTAAACATTCTTTTTTTTGTTTTTGTTTTTTTTTAAATTAAAGAAAATTATTTATTTAAAGACAGGGTCTCCCTCTGTCTCCCAGGCTGCAGTGCAGTGGTGTGATCATAGCTCACTGTAACCTCAAACTTCTGGGCTCAAGTGTTCCTCCTCCCTCAGCCTCCTGAGTAGCTAAGACTACAGGTGCATGTCACTACACCTGGGTAATTTTTAAGATTTTTTTAAAGACGGAGGCTCACTATGTTGCCCAGGCTAGAGTGTGGTGGCTATTCACAGGCATGATCCCACTACTGATCAACACAGGAGTTTTGACCTGCTTCGTTTCTGACCTGGGCGAGTTCATCCCTCTTTAGGTACCCTGATGATGCCCTTCTCCTGGGAGGTTGTCATATTGATGCTGAACTTGGTGTGAACACCTGATCAGGATAGCACAATACAGTCCAGAACTCCTGGACTCAAGTGATCCTCCCGCCTTAGCTTCCTGAGTAGCTGGGACTACAGGCGTGTGCCACTATTCCTGGCAGATTGGGCATTCTTGCACTTGCTCCTGTTTATCTAATAGTCTAATTAAACTCCTGGAAGAGGTATAAAAGGAGACAGATACATTAATTAAATGATTTGAATATTAACAATATTATTCTATGATGTGGCAAGCAGGATTGCCCCAGAATAGCCCTGGAAGATCACAGGTGGCTTCACCCAAACTCAGCTTCTTATAGTTAATTTTCCAAGGGAATGATGACTTCCTATCCCCAGCTTCCTATAAACTCAAGATCCCTTGGCTCTGGCTTTCCTAGACAACTCTATATACAGCTGGTATTTCAAATCTGGACTTCCTTGCTTTGGGCCTGTGCTGTTCAGTATGGAATCCACAAGCCACATATGGCTGGTGGAGCCCTTGAAATGAAGCTAGTCTAAATTGAGATTACTCAAAGTGTAAAATACACACTGTATTTCAAAGACTTTGCATGAGAAATGTAAAATATCTCAATTATTTAAAATTTGCTACATGCTGAAATGATAATATTTTGGATATACTCAGTTAAATAAAATAGATTATTAAAATTATTTTGTTTATTTTTCAATGTCACTACTAGAAAATTTAAAATCATGTTTGTGGCTTGTGTTAATTTTCTATTGGATAGTGATGCTCTAAGTGTTCTGTTTATTTTATGCTGATAATATCACTCTTATCCTATCCTAGAAGAGAGAGCAACAAAGGGTTATTGCCCTGAACTCTGATCACATTGCACATTCAGCAGAGAGCCCTGGTGTTGTTAGTAAGGCTCTCTGAGTGAGATTCATACCTTCCCCTGTGTTTACTTTTGTGGATCAACTTGCTCCTTTCAAAGTTTTCTTGTTTTTTTTCCTTTATCTTTTTTTTTAAAGAGCAGATCTAGAGTAGCCTTTATTCTAGGTCTACTTTAGCTCTACTACTAAGGCATGACCCTTCTGGAAAGTTACTGAATGCTGTGTATGTTCAAAAACACTTCTCCATACTTACTGGTTGGAACTAGAATGTCTCCAGTCTTGCCTGAGTTTTGGAAATTGTTCAGCTAGATCTTGGTGGCTTTTTGCCTATCCTTCCCATGCACAGTTTGTTATTTACTATGTTTCCCCGAAAATAAGACCTACCCATAAAATAAGCCCTAGCAGGATTCCTAAGCATTCGCACAATATAAGCTCTACTCCAGAAATAAGACCTAGTGATGGATGTGGCTACGCAGCGTATCTGCACAACCCATGCATTTTGTTGTGGAGAGGTAAAGAAGATGAGCAGCCCTTCTCATCTGCCCCATCGTGACAGCTACTATCCCAGAGGTGACCAGAAAAGTGCAGGTAGCCCCACCAACAAGGTCGGCTCCCCTTGTCAGGTCCCGGCCATCATGTGCGTGCTGCAAGCTGAGGCTTTGAGGCAGGGGTCCTCAAACTTTTAAATAGGGGGCCAGTTCACTGTCCCTCAGTCCGTTGCAGGGCCATCGGAGAGTGCAGCGCACATTGCACACATGCGCACTGTGGGCCCGGAACAAGCCGGCTGTTAAGGAGGATAGGCAGTGGTGGCAAAAACACCCAGTGGACCAGCAAAATGTCCTCAGCGGGCCGCATGTGGCCCTCAGCCGTAGTTTGAGGATGCCTGCTTTGAGGGGAAAGTCTCCTCAGTGAAGTGAGGAGCAGGACGCTCAGCTTTAGGTTTATGTTCCCGGGGGGAAGAAGGAAAGCTGTGGCTGCCATTTTACTATGATGATGTTCCAGAAGAAGACGACTTAACTATATTTGAATAAATGCAGATTGTTGTACCGTACTTAAAAAAAATAACACATCCCCTGAAAATAAGCCTTAGGGTGTCTTCTTGAGGAAAACTAAATATAAGACACTGTTTTATTTCAGGGAAACATGGTAGTAGCAGACTCAAGGGATCCTATAAAGATTTATGGATCTAGGCCTGGCGTGGTGGCTCACACCTGTAATCCTAGCACTTTGGGAAGCCGAGAGGTGGGCGGATCACAAGAGCGAGACCCCGTCTCTACTGGAAATAGAAAGAAATTAATTGGCCAACTAAAAATATATAGAAAAAATTAGCCGGGCATGGTGGTGCATGCCTGTAGTCTCAGCTACTCAGGAGGCTGAGGCAGGAGGATCGCTTGAGCCCAGAAGTTTGAGGTTGCTGTGAGCTAGGCAGATGCTATGGCACTCTAGCCTGGGCAACAGAGTGAGACTCTGTCTCAAAAAAAATAAATAAATAAAAATAAAGATTTATGGATATTTTTTCTGCATATCTTCCTTCTTGATGATAGTTTGTCCCACAAATTCTAGGTACCTCACTCTTCTTGAATTTCTAGTTCCTCAATTCATTGAGATAGCCATGCTTTGGTTAAACCATTCCTGTGGTTTGAAAATGACTCCACATGGAAAGCTGGGGCAACAGTAGGTCCTACCTCATTTGTTTTTCTGTTCTCAGGAATCACATTCCTGTGCTGTCTGGATATTCCGATGTCTGGAAATAGTTGTTTCATATAATTTGTCCAGTGTTCTAGTTGTTTTATGGTGACAGGGCAAGTTCGGTACCTATCCATTATAGTAGAAGTAGAAGTTCAATGAAGAATTTTAATTTATATTTCCTTGGCAAGTCTTAGTTATCCACTCTTTTAATTTTCTTTATTAGTTGCCATACAATTTACAACATACAGGTTTGACTTATAAAATGTAGTATAAATTTATTGTTTTATGACTTCCTAAGAATCCTAGAATATTTTCTTTAGCCTCCCTTAGACTTTGTGCTATTTTTGTCCTGCATTTACATAATACACACACATAATTTTTAAGATATAATTTTTGTTTCATGCAGCTAATTTTTATTTAGATTTACCTACATATTTATCCTTTTTATTAGTCTTTATTCCCTTTGTTATTTCTATGCTTCTATCTATGATTATTCTTCTTCTGCCTGAAAACCCCACGTTGGTATTTCTTTTAATATAGGTCTGCTGGAGCATAATTCTTTCAGTTTTTATATACTTCAATGTGTTTTTATTTCACCTTCATTTTTTGAGTAAATTTTTGTCTGGATATAGAATTCAAATTTGGCAGTTATTTTCTTTCAACATTTTGAAGATATTTTTTGGCTTTTACTTTTTTTATTGAGAAGTCAGCTTTCAATCTTATTGTTGATTCTTAGGAGGTAAAGCTTTCTGTTCTCTCTTGCTGTTTTTAAGATTGTCTATTTATCTTTTAGTTCCTACTGTTTTGCTATCGTATATCTGGGTGTGGTATTCTTTGTATTTATTCTGCTTAGGAATTATAGTGCATCTTATATCTGTGGCTTAATATTTTTCATTGGTTTAGAAAACTCTTGGTCATTGGTGCTTGAAATATTTCTTTGCTCCATTCCTCACTCCTCTTGTTGTTGAGACTTCAAGTATGTTAAGACATTTTTATCAAGCCCCAAATGTTTCATAAGCAGTTATTCTATATTTTCCATCTTTTTTTCTTTTTCTCCTTTAGTCTGGGTATCTTCTTTGTAGAGATAATTTGAGATATGGAATGATAACCACTTCCTCCTGAGAGTGTTTACTTTTGGTTCTTGCAGGAAGTTAGGGTAGAACCTATCACTTTAATCTAAATAGACATTGAGTTGATTTGAAGCTGGAGTTTAGCCTTTGTGAACACTCTAGTTGGAGGTTGTCCTTTGATTTCCCAACCAAAAATTTTACTTTGGTCCTTTAGTTTTCCTAACTAAAGTCCTTCAGTCCTTTCCTAACTAAAGTCCTGGCTTTTCCAGTATTTTAACCTGGTCCCTTTTCCTTGGCTGGCCTTGAACATAAGTTTTGTCCTCTTAACGTTTTGAAACTGCTGAGTGCTCTGTTAAGCTTTTCAGTTTCTCAGCTGAAGCTTTCAAACTGGCTAATGCCTTCAGGTTAAAAGAGGCTCACAATATTTGCTTCTTCTCAGTGGCCTTCCCTTCTTTCTTGGAATCATGTTCCCTTAGGTTGTCGTTGCTTTGGTAGCTCTCTAATGCCTTCAAGGAGATGATTTTTATGTTTGTTTTTGTTTTTCAAGTTATTTTTGGTGAGCATATCAGTCTTGAATAGCTAGTTTGTCATTGGCTAGAAAAGGAGATTCCTCATGGTTTGGAATTAGAATGGTAAAGTATAACACCTATATTCTCCAACTAGACAGTGTACTCCATGAGGGCTGCATTCCTGTCCTTTTAGCTCTACTGTATTGTTATCCATTGTTCAGATTTGCAATACTTTCTCCTGCTTCAGACCCATTGCATTTGCTGTATCCTCTACCTGGAATGTTCTTGTTTTTTCTCTTCATATAACAAACTCATATCCATATTGCAGGTCTTAGCTTAAACATCATTTCACAGAGAAACCTTCCTTCACCTCCCAGGCTAGGTTAGATTCTCCTGAATTTTTCTTTTACAGTAATTTTCACACTTAGAATTATGAAATTAATTATAATTTAATATATGTCTTACCCAGACAGGAATTCAGTCTGTTTCCCCAGATTGTGCTAGCATAATGCCAGTCACGTAGTAAATGCTCCAAAAATAAATGTGATCTGCTCTGGCATGCTTTAAGCTAGATTAATATTTCCTAAAATGTGCTCTATGAAAAAGGGGTTCCAAGATCAAATAACTGTTGGAAAAACTTCTTAGTATAAATTGCCTTTGGGAAAATCACAATGGTATTAACATATCAAAAAAACATAGAAATTGCATACTAAATAAAGATGTTTAACTGCTTATTCTTGATTTTAACACCTAAAAAATAAATATCAATTCTGAAGAATACACTTCAAAAATCATTTGGTTAGGTACTTTCTAGAATTAGAAACTTATAGAGTTTTTTAGTTTTATAAAAAAATTTCACCCCAGAATGAGTTAATATATTGTAAAATCTAGATGAGCAAAATCAAAATCAAAGAGGCTCAAAGGACAACTCCATTACAGCAGTATTTGGAGGACTGGAGTTCAGGTGACATAGACAAAAGATTTCCTGCCTCCAGTTTACGACAATCTATATAGATCCACAAACAGCACTAGACAGGGAGGTTTTAAACACTGATCTGAAGGGACTGTCATTGTGAGCTGAAGTATTGTATATTGAACTGACTGTTTCAGCCATATGATTCTTCTGCTGTCAGGCTGACCAGCAAATATGTTGCATTTGACAGATTTGTGTTGACAATTAACTAGTCCTTATTTTAAAGAATTAAAGAAGAATGATAGGAGAAGTAAAATCAGATGGAAGCAGAGTATTTCAACTGGTAAATAAGACAATTTTCTTTTCAGAGAATTCCCAGTAGCTAATTGTAAATTGAAAATTGTTTGCTTCATCATTAAGCAAGTAATAACTAATTTACATTTATTCCTACTGGCTTTTCCTCTTCTCTTGCTTTCCCTCTGGCTACTTCATTTATTTAATAATTGGGAATTAATTACTAGAAATTCACCATGATTATATCCACATCTAAGTAACTGTTCCTTCTTTAGCCCTTTATCTATTTTTCTCCTCCTTTGAAATATTTTTGCCCCTTAAGATTTTATGCTAAACACACTTTCCTTCCCTCTACTTCTCTTCTATTTCATCCCTTCCCGTCCTTTTCAACCCACATTGTTGTTTTGTTCTATATCATAAAGATCTCTTTGACTCTTACTTTCCAGAAATGCTAGTAGCTTTAATGCATCATGGAATTATGGGGGAAGTAAAAATGATGTGGGGCATCGCAGAACAGCAAAATCAAGCTGAACACCAATAAAATGTGTAATAGAGTTAATTTGAGCCTCATGCTTCTTCCATTTGCTCCTATTTTCATAGAATATAACCTTTAGAGTTCTCAATGGTATCTTGCTTCAAGATGCTTTTTCTTCATGATCAGCCACCTGTTCCTGGCTGTTGACTTGGCCTTGCCCCCATATTGTGCTTCTATCAAGTATTTTCATGCAGAGTTTAAGATGCAAGGAGCCAGGCTATTGTACCATTTATCAGGTGGTGGATGGATCTCAAATCTCTGTGTCTTCATCCATGACAACTGGATTTCAGTCTAAACTATCTTTTGGACATGTCTACATGATTATTCTAAATAGTATCTCAAATTCACTATGTTCAAATCTGAATTGAATACCTATAATACTTCCAGCTCAGTACTTGGCATTATAGGTACTCAAAAAATTCCAGTTCTTTTCTTCTTGCATCAAACCTGCTTGTTCCCATGATTCTCTCCTTTTTTTTTTTTTTTGGTGAATGATACCATGTTCTTAGTCAAATATACTTAATACATCTAGCATATAATTTATCCTTTTCTTTTCAATTTTTCTTTGAAAAAATATTTAACTGCCCCCTCTGTTTTAAGGACTTATGTTGAAATTCTATAATTAGTAGGACATAGTTATGCACTCCATTAATTTTCAGTCTAGTGGAGAGCTTGGCAGGAAAACAAGTCATAGAGTAACAGAAGTAAGCATAGGATACTGTGAGAGCACAGAAGAGAACTGCTCACCCAGCTTTGGAGAGTCACAGAAGATTCCCCAGAGGAGACGAATCTTGACTTATGAAACACAGGTAAAAATTATCCCAGAGAAAATGAGGAAGCTGAATGGTGGCAAGAAGGTCTTTTCAGAAAGCAGGAGCAAATCTGTGAAGATCTGAACACACCCCACTTTTCTTTGAGAGGAGAAAAGTTTGGAGAAATGAACAGTGAAGAACACAGGTCAAGATGGTCCTTGTGTACCAAGTAAAAAGGTGTACATCCTGAGGGCAGAGTACCAATGAATGATTGGTGTTGGGCAGGGCTGTGTGATTGGACTGGCCAATGGGCTGCGAGGGAGGGCGACAGGGAAAAGCCATTGGCTGTGCTATTTTCGAGTCTTTTGTCCTCTGCCATATCAGGTGAGTATAGGGGCTGTTTCTGATGGTACAGATGTGGGAAGGTAGAGACCCTTACCAGCATGAGTTACAGTACAAATGTTAGTTACCCTGGAGGATTGTTCTGACATGGAGCAGACGGCCCTGCTGAGATTTTAAGGTTGCTTGTTATCGCAGCAGAATGTTGACTGTCTTGATTGATATTCATTCACAGAAAGGTGCTTCTTTATATGCAATCTAAAGTTCCTACACTCCTCTCAGCCATCATCCCATAATTCGTAGCAATTGTCACTATATAAAACAATCATTCATTTGCTTATTTTTTGTTGTCTATATTTCTCTTCTAGAATATGAACTCTGCAAAGCAATGACCTGTCTCTTTTGTATTCCAGAGTCTAGAACAATGCCTGGTACATAACATAAGAAAGACCGTTTCAAATTGAGGATAGTTTGCTCACAGAAAAAGTGAGCAAAGGACATGAGACTCAACCATTTTGTGAACTGCTCACAGAAAGATAAATTTTATTTTATTTCTTAACATTTTATGTAAAATATGGAAGGAGAGAGTAGAAAGCTTTATATAGATGATATCAGTCAGAGGAACAGAAGCCTAGCCACCATTTTGGGTGTAAAGATAACAATAAGGGAGCTCAGAATTCAATTAACTTGAGTCATTGCTGTTGTCATTACTGATTTTACACCTTGTGATAGTAATAACTTATGGTGGCAGATTTGGGGACTTCCTCTGGTATTTTATGGTTTGTGTGCATGTCTTTCAGAGGCCCTCTTGTTATTTGCTTTACACAAGCATATTCTCATTCCTGATCTCTGTACTGGATAGGACTACTGCCCATATTGCTCTTATTGATTTCCCCAAGTTAAGATATAAAGTTACCATGACAGATAGCAACACCTTATCTCTGGAGAGTGGATGATGCTAAATAAAGAAATGTCCTAGTTTCTGACTCATGGAACACGAAATTTGGAGCAAAAATATAAGGTCACTAAGAAAAAAAATTAGTGGCATGCCATTGACCACTAAGACAGTATGACAAATGCTCTTTGAAATGATAAGTCTATAAGAAATGTTAAGATTTAGCGTTTTTGCAGAGATTACAAAACATTTTGTTAGATTTCATTGCTGAACTTGAATTCTTGCTGGTTTAATCATGTAGAGGGAATTATGTAGAATTTGGTTTGAGTTTTCTTTCTTTCATTTACCTGGGTGACCTTGGTCAAGGTTCTAAATTTTGTTATTGTTTATCATTGCAAAATAGGGATTAATAAATTATAATACTGGGTTTTGGTAAGAATGCAATAATTTTAACCAATACACGGCTTACCACAGGCTTGGACTAAATGATATTAGCAATTGTTCTCAGGAATCCAATGGAAGGGTAAATGAGAGGGCTAATGTTACATGACCTGTTCTGTTCCTGTCTCTTCCTATCAGACAGAAAGAGAAAATAGAGAATTTTTCTGGTGCTGGAAGGAGTATGATTTATTAGATTATTATTCACATATATTCACCTGCCCCCTCCTCATCAACATGGGTGAAGTATACATCATTGCTTCATACTGGGCTCTTTCTCTCAATTGTTTATCACTTTTAAATAAGAATGATCTCTCTAAAATGCCAAGATGATCTTGTCTCTTTCATGTTTATTCTAAGGCATATTGAATCTACTCTTACTACAACTGATTCTAATGTATTCATCTCTCTCATGGTATGGGTGTCTTGCTGTGTTGATTGGAATTTTAGGGCTTAAAGGTATATTTTTCATTCATAACTTCTTAAACACAAGCCCAGTATTTTATGGGACTCAAACAGAAAAATTGTATTCTCCAGTGCTAGAGAAAGATCTGGTTGTGTTGGACTCATTAAATTATGAATTAAATGTTGGTCTCAAGTGAGGGTCTGAATAGATTTTTAAGGGCAATTTGGCTTTACCTGATTTTTATTTTATTCTCCAATAAAATGCTCTTCTAGTGTAAAGAGGTGAAACAGTAACAATGCTATTGTTTATCATTTTTATTTTTGTCTTTTTTTAATTTCAAAATATTAAGGGGGTACCAATGTTTTAGGTTACATGGATCACTTTTATAATGCTTGAGTCCTGGCTATAGATGTGCCCACCAACCAAATAGTGTTCATAGTACCCATTAGGTTGGTTTATTTCATTTCCCTCCTTCCTCCTTCCTCCGGTTGCTTACCACTGAGTTTTACTTCCCTTTGTGCACTTGTGTGCTTATTGGTTAGTTCTAATTCAATAGTGAATACATGTGTTGTTTGTTTTTCCATTATTTAGATACTTCACATAGGATAAGGGTTGTATCCAGATTGTTGCAAAAGATATTAATTCATCTTTTATTTATGGCTGAGTAGTCCTCCATGGTATACATATATTACGTTTTATTAATCCTCTCATGATTGGTGGGCACTTGGGTTGATTCCATATCTTTGAAATTGTGGATTATGCTGTAATAAACATTCAAGTACAAGTGTCTTTTGATGAAATAATTTATTTTCCTTTGGGTAAATACCCAGTAGTGGGATTGCTGGATCAAATGGTAGATGTACTTTTAGTTTTTTGAGGAACCTACATACTATTTTCCATAGAGGTTGTACTAATTTGCAGTCCCACCAACAGTATGTAAGTGTTCTGTCTGCATCCACACCAGCATCTATTGTTTTTGCACTTAAAAAGGGCAAAAGCCATTCTAACTGGGGTAAGATGATATCTCATTGTGGTTTTAATTTGCATTTCCCTGATGATTAGTGATGTTGAACATTTTTTTCCATGTTTATTGTCCATTTGTCTTTCTTCTTTTGAGAAGCATCTATGCATGTTTTTTGCCCACTTTTTAATAGGGTTGTTTTTCTCTTGCTGGTTTGCTTGAGTTCTTCATAGATTCTGGTTATTAGCCTTTTACCAGATGTGTAGCTTACTAATGTTTCCTCCCATTCTGTAGGTTGCCTATTTGTTCTGTTGATTGTTTCCTTAGTCGTACAGAAGCTTTTTAGTTTAATCAAATCCCACTTATTAATTTTTGTTGTTGCCATGATTGCCACTGGGGTCCTTTTCATAAATTCCTTGCCTAGGTAGATATCTAGAAGAGTTTTTTTCTATATTTTTCTCTAGAATTCTTATGGTTTCATGCCTTAGATCTAAGTCTTTTATCTATCTTGAATTAATTTTTGTGAGTAGTGAGAGGTAGGGGTCCTGTTTCTTTCTTCTGCATGTGACTATACAATTTTCCCAGCACCATTTATTGAATAGGGTTTCTTTTCCCCAGTGTACATTGTTGTCTGTATGTCTGAATTTTTGGCAATGCCCAGGAAGTTTTCCTGAATAATTTCTTCAAATAGGTTTTCCATGCTTTTAGTTCTTTCTTCTTCACCCTCAGGGATGCCTATAATTTGAATGTTAGTACAGTTTACATCATTCCATATCTCTCTCAGTGATTGCTTGGACTTCTTTTACACTCTTCTATGCCTCTTTGAATGACTGGGTTACCCTGAGGGCCTTGTCTTCAAGCTCTGAGATTCTCTCTTCTCTTTGATTTAGCCTATTGTTAAAACTTTCAGCTGCATATTGAAGTTTCCTGAATGACTCCTTCATTTCTTTAAGTTCTATTATATCCATTCTTATGTTGTCTAGCTCTCTAGTGACTTTTTCATTTTTTTTCATTAATTTCCTGAAAGATTTTTTTGGCTTCTTTTTGTTGGTTTTCAACTTTCTCTTTAATTCCTATCATTTTATTTGCCATCCATTCTGAATTCCATTTCTGTCATTTTAGCAATTTCCTTGTAATTGGAGTCCACTACAGTAGCTCCATTGTGTTCTCTTGGGGATGTCAAACTATTTTGTTTTTTCAAGTTGCCAGTGTTCTTTTGCTGGTTTCTTCTCATCTGGCTACTCTTCTCTTGGTTCTGGGTTAATAAGTATGTAGGGAACCTGGTCTCCTTTGCTAGGAACTCTCTCTAACTGAGTCCAGGAGTAATGGCTGCTTAGGGCTGGGGGATCCTGGGTGAAATGTTGGACCTCAGGAAGATTCTGCCAGCCCAGCAGTATTGGTGGGGTCTTGGGGTTCAGGGACAACTCTGGAGTCTCAGCTGTGGAGTCATGGTCCTGGCATGGGCCCTGGAGCTACAGGGGAAGAGCCTTGGACTTGGGCACAGTGAAAGCTTCAGAGCTGGCTCTTGGGATTTTTGGGGCAGAGCCACCCATATGGGGGACTGTTCCACCAGTGTGGGGACTGGTGATGCCTAGTCATGTAGGCAGGGGTTTTTCTCAATGGTACAGGTTCTGCATAGCTGGGCCAGAGCTGCTGGTTGCCCAGGGTTCTCTCTCTACACCTAGGACCCACTGAGGCAGTCACCCAAGGCTTCCCAAGTGGTCCATGTGTGTCTGAATCTCTCCCTCTGCTTGGCTTCCACACTGGGGAGGAGGTGTGCTCAACCCTCAGTCACAGGGCTCAATACAGGAGAGTGCTTGTTCCCTTCTTGGCCTGGCAGGGGTGATGCTAAGGTTACTGCTGGATGGCTGGGTTCTGAGCAGACCTGGCTCTGTGTACCAGAATGACCTGGTGTCATCCATTGCAGAAGCCTAGTATGGGCAGGTACCAGATCTCTGCTGTACCTGCTTTCCAGTGGAATGTCTTTGCACAGACTCTGAGCAACTCCTCAATCAGCCCAGAGGTCTGTAGTAGAAGGGGGAGGTCCCTCAAAGATTGAGCTGCCTGTAAATTTGTTTCTCTCCTAGTAAACAGTATCCCTTTGGGTTGCCTCCATCCTACTGTCTTCACCTCTTCCCAGCAGTGTGAATTGTATTGGGTCCCCTAGCTTAATCTCTAAGATGATGGGTGATACTTGTGAGTAACAATCAGCCATCCCCTGTTTGATTGAGTTGGTAGATGCTGTGATAAGCTACAGAGTTGTTCTCCCTGTGGCTGATGCTTCCATGAAAGAGCCAACTGCCAAGATGTCCTTTTGTGCCCATGGTAAGCTCTAGTCCCTGAGGTGGAGCACTTGAATGCAACAGGCTTTGGGAAGGGCCCTGTAGCTCCCAGGGTGTTGTTTGATCTCCACCACAGCAGAGGTGGGTGGAGGAGTGAGGCAGAGCATGGTTTGGTTGCAGAGCCTGGAAGACTTTACAAAGCCTTGGCAGGGCCCAGAGGTTGCTTTCCTGGCCACTGGAGGGGCAGGGGTTGCTGGGAGAAAAATCAAGGCAAGCTCTCCAGACCAGGAGGGCTATTTGTGTGGGAGTGGCCTAAATGCTTGGTTGCTATAGCTCTAGGCTGGGATCTTCCCTGCAAGAGGACCTGCACTAATCCAACAGGGCAGCTTTCCTGCAGTGATGGGGTAGGCAGTCTTCCAGATCACCATGTCTCAGACCCCCACAGTATTCACCCATCAGTTTTGTCCACATGGGCTCCCTTACCACCTGAGTACACCTCTCAAACCTCCCCCTGTGTACCCCAAGAACCTGCTTGAGTTGGGGGGCATGGGATCCAGCCTGCGTGTTTGACCAACTGGCATGCATCTTTGCAAAATACTGGCATGCAGGGAGTTCCCAGATTGGGCACCCCATGCCCACTGCATGTCCTCAAGGGGAAAGGCATGGGCCCCTCTCTCTGTGGAAACCTCAGCCTGTAGCATGTGCCCACTGGGGAAAGGCAGCCGCTCCCCAAATTCTCTGCTCAAACTTCTCTCCTGGTTATAGTGGATGGGGGAGGCACAGGGAAGAAAAGAGTCTGAATGGAAGAAAACCAGCTCTCTAGCCTCTCAGTTCACTCTCCTTGGAGGGGAACCCTGCATGGAATGTCCAAGCTCTGGGATCACACAAATTCTCCCCACTATTCCTTATTTGCCACAGTGCTTGGGCTTGTGGGGGTGGAAAAGCGTCCAAGAAACTTGGTAGCCCACTGGTCACTGAAGGCACATGGGAGGGAGAGAGGGATGACCCCTTGCCCCTTCACTGGGATCTGAGCCTCTTTGGGTTTGATTCTTACCAGTATCTTTTTTCCTTTATCTTCTTCATTCTCTGTTTTACAATTTCCTCTGTGGCAGGCTCCAGCACTTCTTTCAATGATCTACATCTGAGTTGCATCTCCTCTCCCCTCTCCTTTATCTGAAACCCTACCTTCCCACTGGGACATTCTGCCAAGCGATGTCTCTAGTTGGTCATCTTGCTCCTCTATTTTAATCATTTTTAAGAGATAGAAAAATTATATTACCTTAACAGCACAAGAATTCCTCTAGGTGAGAGAATTATCTTAATTTGAAAAATCCTTTGATAAGTGTTTGGGCCTGAAGGTGAGCTCTTTGAGAACCAGACTGAGGCTAGCAGTAAGGATGAAGAGAAGATGTGTAATAAAATGAAAAAATTTAGAGTTGCATTTGAGATGACTGGTTGAGGAGCAAAGATTCTACAGCTAATTTGTTACTACAACATAGCCTAGCCTGTATTGCCTAACATAATCATTTTTGATTCTGACATAGAGTAAAGAAGAAAGATTTAAAGGAAAAATAAGTCACCACTAAAATAAATTTCTCCTCTCTCTACCCAAATTATTATCACAATCTGGAAGCTGATGGAGTGATTAATGATTGTTTCAATATCTTATGTCAAAGTTTTAAATTTTGCCTGATAAATATTTTAATAATTAATTTGTAATATTTAAAATTTTATACTATTTTTGATAAATTATTGTAGCATAGAAATTTATGATGTTTGTTTTTGACCAAATATTAATTTTAACACTTTATCATTTGACGTCCAGTCAAAATTTGTATTTAGCTTACCACTACTTAGCAAATACCATGTCTCTCAACCACCATTACTATCTGTACTCTAATATATTTTTTCAAAAATATAATTTAAAATCCATAACTATAAGTATACAAAAATATATGTTTTAAAATTCCTCTTGATAGTATATAAATATATATACATAAATATCTACAAATATATTTGGAGATGGAAGGAGAGAAATTTGTTAATGGCTGTTGAGTATTCACTGTGTTAGATGTTGTATGGAAGGCTCTGTGCATGATTTATTCATTACAACAAATATGTACAGTAGTTATCATCTTTATTTTACAGTGGAATGAACTGAGTCTTAAAGAAGTTAATTCATGGGAGCCTTTGCAGCCTTTGCACTTGAGTTGAATTCAAGACCATAACTTTTTTCTTTTCTTTTCTTTTCTTTTTTGAGACAGAGTCTTATTTTGTTGCCTGGGCTAGAGTGTAGTGGTATCCACCATAGCTCACAGCAACCTCAAACTCCTGGGCTCAAGCGATCCTCCTGCCTCAGCCTCCTGAGTAGCTGGGACTACAGGCATGCTGGACCCACAACTTTCCAGTGATAGGATTTGGGGAAGTTATTCAACTTTCCTTTTCCATATATGTAAAGTGGAGGCTATAACGGCACCAAAATCACAGGATTTTTATAGGAGATTAAATGAGATAATCCATATGAAGCACCTAGCATGGTGATTGGCACTCGGTAAGCACTTTCTGAAAGTCTTAATATTCTCCTTTTTCCCCCCTCCTTTTTCACTTTTGCCTAAATCCCCACAGCTGGTGAAACATCTTACATTCTTACCTAGTACATTCTGAATCCAAACTCCAGTGCTTTTTGTATTATGCAACTCTGCAGATTGCTTGTGGTACCTATCACACATAACAATGTGGACACTTTTTAAAAAATTTTATCAGGTGGCTCCATAATGTCTTTATTGGGATATGGTATTAACATTTTGTTTTGCTGATTTTTTTGTCTGATAAGCATGTTACCTCAATTTCTTCTAGTAAAAGCATATCTTTTTTCTTTGAGGAATATCCCTTTCCTCACCTCCTATTACATTTTGATCTGGTGGGGCTGCCAATTTCAGAATCTGGCCCAACAGCCACAAATGTGAGCATAACATCTATCATAGGGCTATATCCTTCTGGATGCAATGGTGATTCCAACAGTTGTATATGTGACTCAAATTTAGGTATTTTAATAAGAGTTTGACTCCATTTTTTTGGTGTTTGACTATGTCAACTTTTAAGCCTTATCCCTTTCTTTTCCCTTCTGATTCTGGGAAAGCTGATAAAAAAGCCAGTGTTCTTTCTTTTGGTCATTGTGGAAGGTTCAAGCCACAGAAGCTCATGCCTATGCACAGGAATCCTCACCCAGACCCCACCTCTTAACCACAATAAAAGCCTCAAGTCAGTGTTCTTTTCTGGATGTCTCAAACTAGCTTGGACAGTCTGCCCTACCCTCCCCAGAAAACCTTATTGTGTAAGTAATAAGTCTTTTTTATACCTTCATGGTGTGTATGTAATGTCATCAGTCTTGACATCTGATCCCAACTTTGGGTAGGATCCATCTTGCTTCTAAAGAATGCCAATAATGAATATTATGTGGATCGCCTGTTGCACTTGAATTGTGAGCTCTAATGATATGACTCTGATCTGCCACCATATCCCCAACAACATGAACTGGTCTGAGGAAACAGAGCCAACACCCAGAGGGAAGCAGGACAGTCAGTGAGAATGTGTTAATGACCTGTGCAAGTGCTAGATATACACCAAACTTCCCAGTTATAGAGCCAAAAAATTCCCTTTGTGGCTTAAGCTAGTTTGTTGGTTCCAGTACATTCCAACAAAAAATCCTGACTTATAAGGAAAGAACTTAAGAAAAATATCTTAACAGGTATTAGGGATAAAGGCAATGTCTCAAGGCCTGGGTACTGAAGAGAGTTTTAGAAAAGAAGGTTGAGTTACTTTCTATGAGACAAGGAAAGATATTTTTTGGTTTCGTTGCTCTGGAGCATAAAGACAGACAAGAGAAGTGTGCTACATAGGGGAAACTCCAAAAGAGGTTTGTCTGGAGAAACCTTGGGTCCTTGGGGAAAAAGAATATCTAGGAAGGATTTTAAATTGCTAAGTGATTTCTCTTCATGATTCCAATCTTCAGTAAGGTGTTCTAGTCTCATTAATGCTTTGATGTAGCTTTTGTGGAAATGCAAGAAATAGCTGTTGAAATTCACATTTGTTTTGTTAAGAAGCAAAACAGAGTCTTTGATTTGGTTCTCGCTTTCAATTCCCTTCAAAATAGCGACAAAGAAAATAAAGTACCTAGGAATATATTTAACTAAGGAGGTAAAAGACCTCTACAGGGAGAACTATGAAACACTGAGGAAGGAAATAGCAGAGGATGTAAATTGATTTTTACAGGTGGAAGAATATACCATGCTCATGGGTCAGCAGAATCAACATTGTTAAAATGTCTATACTACCCAAAGTGACCTACAGAGTCAATGCAATCCCTATTAAAATACCATCATCATTTTTCACAGACATAGAAAAAATAATATTACACTTC
>CAUYPO010147879.1:0-12606 GCA_963574435.1 Cheirogaleus major
GTACAGTGTTGTGCTATTATTCCGTAGGCCAGGAAAGTAAGAAATGTAAGAAACAACATTTAAATTTATCTTAAAGACTTGCTTGTGCTTAAAGGAAACAAATTTGATTAGAAATGGATGGAGGCTGGGCACGGTGGCTCAGGCTTGTAATCCTAGCACTCTGGGAGGCCAAGGCAAGAGGATCGCTGGAGCTCAAGAGTTCAAGACCAGCTTGAGCAACAGCGAGACCCCATCTGTACTAAAAATAGAAAAATAAACTGGGTGTGGTGGCTCACACCTGTAGTTCCAACTACTCGGGAGGCTGAGGCAGGAGGATTGCTTGAGCCCAGGTGTTTGCGGTTGCCGTGAGCTAGGCTGACACCACGGTGCTCACTCTAGCCTGGGGAACAAAGTGAGACTTTGTCTCAAAAAAAACCAGAAAGAAATGGATGGAAATTGGTGGAGAAGTGAGTGGCTGCTAATATTTCATTTTAAAATTTAGGACCTGCTCAATAAAAAGAAATTTAACTATTTTTGTGATTTATCATTATGTTTCTGAAGAAAATATACTTGGATGAAAAATCAGAAAGGAAAATAATGCCATAGTTTTGTTTTAAAATAGCTGGACTATACGATTAAAATTTCTTAGTGTTTTCGTTTTTTGAGACAGGGTTTTGCTCTGTTACCTGGGCTAGAGTGCAAGTGGCATCATCATAGCTCACTGCAACCTCAAACTCCTGGGCTTAAGTGATCCTCCTGCCTCAGCCTCCAGAGTAGTTGGGATTACAGGCGCATGCCACCATGCCCGGCTAATTTTTCTATTTTTGTATATACTGGGTCTTGCTTTTGCTCAGGCTGGCCTTAAACTCCTGAGCTCAAGTGATCCTCCCACCTTGGCCTCCCAAAGTGCTAGGATTAGAGGTGTGAGGCACTGTGCCCGGCCTAAAATTTCTTAGTACTTTAAGATGATTTACTAAGTTTTTTTTTAAACCACACAATCGCCATGACTTTACTTACACGTGCATTGTTGGCCAAACCCCGAGTTTTGTGGCCTCATGAATGAAATGGAACCGGGTGAGACTGGAAAGAGAGAAGGGGAAGGAATTCAAAGACATGAGAAATGGGAGTAGTTAAGCAAAAAGCGCTGCCGTTGGCCTTTTCTGTAGACATTCTTTTGGCCATAACCAGTAGAAGAGAATGACGCTGTGTTGGGGTTAGGAAGGGTTGCCCCAGTAGGATTTCCATCCCTTGCTTCTGTCATGCCACTGGATTCAGAGAGGAGCATTCAGGAAAATCCTTATTGTACAGCTAGATTCAGCTACAATTCCACAAGTGACCTGTAAGGGACAGTGGCCAACCACCTTTCCCATTCCTTCCCTCCAGGGGAATGAACATCTCTAAAAGCATGTGGATTCTCTACCTACCTTAATCTAAGAGTGTTTTTGATGTTTCTTTGCAACCCAGACATTTTTGTTACCTGAAATGTTTTATTTCTGAATTTGAAGCAAACATCAAACGGTGAGACTTAACAAAGCTGGAAATTTGTCATCCCCTGCCTTTCTGCATGCATGTCCCTCATAACACATAGAGGGCATGTGTGGACACATCCCAGGCTGACCACTACTTACCTCTCCTGTAGCACCCTGGCCCCTAAGTGGGTGTCAGCCTATCACATGGCACCCAAAAGCAGGAGTTTCACAAAGACAGGGATGCCTGCTTTCCACTGTCTCCACTGGCACCTTTGTTGCTTAAAGCACAAATGCACTAAGTTAAAACAGTCATACCCTGTACCGACATTCTGTGGATTAAATGTGCTAATATAGATTAAGTACTTACTTAGCATACAGCCTGTATCATGGTTAAGTGCTTGATATTTATACAGCTTTTCACAATACAGTACTAGGCAGCTGGAAAAAAAATAAGGAAGATCCCTATGAACTGGTATGGAGTGATTTCCAGTGTTGATTATGCATCAGATAATAGTAAGTAGCGATGTTAAATTTCCTGATTTGATAATTGTACTGTGGCTATGTAAAAGAATATCCTTTTCCTAGAAGATATACTCTTTGTGTATGTATGTGTGTGCAGAAAGAGCAAAAGCAGATGAGGCAAATGTTAATGATGGGGGAATTTAGGTGAAAGACTGTAAGGGAGATTCACTAAACTGAACTTTCCTTAATGATGGAAACTTTTTCTCAAAAAAGAGGTTAAAAAAAGATAGTTCTTAGTTTTATTATAACATACTTATTGTATTTTCTGGCAAAAAGATAAATGTAAATGCTTGATCCTTTGGCATACAGCTTAAATGTTAGCCCTGAAATTACCTAAGAAGCAAAAATTTGGACAAACACAGAAGCTTGCAACCATATTTATTACAAAAATATTATCATTTGGAAATTCCTTTCTTTAAAGGTTGAAGACTTGCTCCAGGGCATTGTTCTTTCTGTCTTCATCAAATTCCCCTTCACATGGCGCAAGTCCCAGCTCTCTGGCTGCTCACAGGCCAAGGGATGGCCCATTGTCACCACAAATCCGACTGAACACATGGCAAGTCACGAGGCAGCACTGTGAAGCTGGCCTATTGTTTCCATCCAGAAGGTTCTGGAGACAACATAGGTGGGAACGAGGCACCAGAGTTATTCAGCAGCCACAACAGCCATGTGGTTTGCCTGCAGGAGCTCGCACCTCACCTTTTCTTCACAAACTTCTTTCTGGAAGCATTGGGATTTAAGCGTCTCCTCCCAGCTCCCAGGGTGCTGTCCCGAACCTGCAGGGTAGCCGACCGGCTGGAGATGTCGTTCTCTGCGAAGGGGGAGACTCCGGCTATGTAGTCAGGGGCGAACACATTGGTTTTCTGCCTGGCCTTTTGGGAGAGTCGCAGCTGAGGGAAGCGCTGATCCTCGGTGAGATGGGGGTTGATGGCGTATTTGCCACCTTTGGGAGCAGGAAGTGAGTACTGCAAAGATGAGGAAAGGCCGTTAGAAGAACAGGGATCCACGGTCATGGCAGATGGCAACAACGGACAGTAATTTCCTGCCTGCTACATGCCAAGCACGTGACACGCTCCTCCCGCTTGATTCTCACTTCAACTCACAGGTAAGAAACCAAACACGGTATTTTGAGTATATCTTCAGCTAAGGACAAAAATGAATTAAGTACAGACATAGAACTCTAATAAGCAGGTTATCTTTCAAGTGGTATGGGTTAGCAATTCTGAAATGACAATGTATATTCTAGGGCTGAGCAAATAACTATTAAGGGAAATAGTGTTAAGGGTGTTATGAATGTGGAAAGAGGGTGGGCTAGGATGCACTCTGGTGTTGGGCTGAAACTGAGGGTTTATATTCATGATTTTTAACATAGATACAGAAATATAAAATATTCAAGTGTGCATTTACACACATGTATATATTTCCTACCTTTGTCCACTGAGGGCCAAGAAGTAATGACACTCCAGGACAATGAGCACACCCAGGGCCCAGATTTTTGCTTCTAAAACACATTCTCCATTAAAAAGAACCAGAGCTCCTAAGAGAAATGGCTGGTTCTAGGGCAGGGGCAGGAGAAGGCTAAGAGTTTAGGAACATCTTGCTGTGCCAGAAAATAAGAAGTGTTCAAATAACTGGGACACATCAAAAGGATACAAGAGCTGGCTTGAAGGGGATCCCACTGGCCAAGCATAGAACAATTTGAATTTCAAAATAATTAAATAAATGATAGTAACCGCTGGGCGTGGTGGCTCACACCTGTAATCCCAGCACTCTGGGAGGCCAAGGGGGGAGGATCACTTAAGGTCAGGAGTTTGAGATCAGCCTGAACAACAGCAAGACCCCATCTCTAGTAAAAATAGAAAAATTAGCCAGGTGTGGTGGCATGTGCCTAAAGTCCCAGCCACTTGGGAGGCTGAGGCAGGAGGATTGCTTGAGCCCAGGAGTTTGAGGTTGCTGTGAGCTAGCATGATGCCACCGCATTCTGTCCAGGGCGACACAGCAAGACAGTCTCAAAAAAATAAATAAAAGATTAACATTGGAAAAGCCAGATGAAGGGTAAATAGGAATTCTTTGCATAATTTTTTGCAGTTTTTCTATAAACTGAAAATTATTTCAAAATACAAAAGTTAAAAAAACTCTTCTCATGCATTTGTGGCCCACTTACTGCTTGGGGAAACCAGTGCCACTCATATGTCCCTCAATCCTTCTCTCTCCAATCAGTGAAACAAATCCCCAACTGCTGCGCCCCGGCCTCTCTTCCAGGCTGAGTGTTCACACTCCTTCTCCTCTGGTTTGTGGAGCTTCCGGGGATCCTGCCCATCCTTCAACTCCTGCACAAATCTCACCTCCACCACATTCCAAATGATCTCCTCCTTCTTGACCCCCGACACACGTGGTTCTTAGCATTTACTGCTGGCAGTTATCGGTTATTTCTCATGGGATCAGCATCTCCAGAAACTCACAAGGGGGCTTTGTAGTACTCTCCCCTCCATCTGCCTTGTATCTAAGTCACCGGCTTTCAATATTCCCATCTCACAGACACAACTAGGTTTTTGTCCTCTCTGTTCGTATCAATTATGGTGTCGTTAGGGGAATGGGAGACGCGCTACTTACCCGGAGGCCCCGAGGATTCAGCACCTTGGGGTTGCGGGAAAAGTGCATATGCAGGGTGCCATCGTCACTGATGGTCACAGACACTTTCTTCAGGGTTTTGTTCCCACAATGTGAACAGAACACTCGGCCCATGTCAGATGTTGTCCTGGGAGATAACAAAGGACATGCTCAGTGTTGGAGCCACAGGCAGCAACCCCTTCCCCAGAACACAAGGCGAGTCATAGGCCTCTGCGAGGGAAACGAGAAGAAACCAGGAAAGGCTGAACCACACCACACTCATCACAGAAACGAAGGCCGCCGGCCTCATGCCGAGAATGTAACCAACTGCTGCTGCCCTCCTCTGGGGGAGAAGGTAATACAAGGAGCAAATAAGCAGAAGCGAAAAATGAGTAGGATGTTGTTCATTATTAAACAGTAATGAACTCTCACTGAACATGGCCAGGCACTATTCTACACGTTTAAAATCTCAGCAATCTTGTGAGATTGGAACTGTCTCCATTTTACAGATAAGGAAACCAAGGCAAGTTAAGGCAGCTTGCTCAGGGTCACACAGCTCCGATGTGCCAGACGTACCCAGGCACTGGCTCCAGAATCAATGCTCTTAACATCACTGTACTTTCTCAAGGAGCACGTTATTACAGCTCTACTTTGTCCCCAAATGTCAGCAGCATGTTAACCCAGGAGGTACCTCTGTGGGTGGCAAGAACGTACTAATGAATTATACAGGAAACATGATAAAACCTGCCACGGCTGAACTGAGTGTGGGTTTTGAGGGCAGACCCTGGGGCCTTGCCTCTCTCCTACCTGCTCAAGCCCCCATGGTGGACCCCACACAGCAAAAAGCTGCTACTATCAAGGACCAAACAGTGGCCTTGGTTCCTGTCCTTCAGGAGTGTGGAGTGGCTGGAGAAGCCAAACCTCTTATCTTCAAGTCTCCTGCGTGTGAACTAAGTACCTCTAAGCAAGTGCTAAACTAATTATTCTGTACAAAAAACCATACAGTCACTGGGGCTAACTACACAAAAAAGGAGAACATTTCTAGGTGTTTCTATGAATGCATGTTAATTTGGGAAATTAAGACTTTTGTAAGAAAGGACAATGGGGGAAATGAAATATGAAGCAAGGAGCTTTACTGTCAAATGAGCCTGAAACAGGAAAATTACATTAAGATTCAGCTGCACAGGCAGCTCTGAGTGGCTAATTAAATCACCCATAGAGCTACAGAGGGTGGTGGCGTGAATGATTGGTTATATTTAAGCCTTCAGTGGAACAAGGCTCCACCCAGGCAATTCTACCCTCAGTGGAACAGCTCCAGGCACCCAGCGAGCGACACCTTGATGCTTCATGAATGTTCCACACAGCTCTCCCCAATAAGGGGTCCAGCAGACGATCTACACGATGGCCACCAAATAGAGACCGAGTCTGCGGGATGGCTGGAAGCCACCCCAGTACAAGTCCCCAGGGCCACACTTCACCAGCGAGGCTATAGTACAGTCTCTTCCACTCCAACCAGAGGGTCTCCAGGATCCCAGAGGCCTCCCCACAGAACACCAGTGCCCACCACGAGTAGGACCAATTCAATAGTCGGAAAAGAAGTGGAGAGAAGAGAGCAGTTAACATGTTAACAGTTCACTCAAAAGGAACTCCTGGCTTCCTACGTGCCAGATACTGCACTAAGTCCTTAGGATTCATCTTTCTACTTCCTCACAACCACCTTCTCCATTTTATTTAAGAAGAATGTGAAGCACAGAGAAGTTAACCAACTTTTGTAAAATGACACAGGCAGAAGATAGAATCTGGATTTGAACCCATGTACTCTGCATCCAGAGTTTCCTTTTTTTTTTTTTTGAGACAGTCTTACTTTGTTGCCCAGGCTAGGGTGAGTGCCATGGCGTCAGCCTAGCTCACAGCAAGCCTAGCTCAAGCTCCTGGGCTCAAGCAATCCTTCTGCCTCAGCCTCCCAAGTAGCTGGGACTACAGGCATGCGCCACCATGCCTGGCTAATTTTTTCTATATATTTTTAGTTGGCCAATTAATTCCTTTCTATTTTTAGTAGAGACGAGGTCTCGCTCTTGCTCAGGCTGGTTCTGAACTCCTGACCTTGAGCTATCCACCCGCCTCGGCCTCCCAGAGTGCTAGGATTACAGGCGTGAGCCACCGCGCCCGGTCTTTAAAAATCTTTAAACTGTCATTTTTGTTATAAAACAAAAATAGAGTGCTTACTCTATTTTTTTACCAGGTATTGTTCAAAGTACTTTAAAAATATTAATTCATTTAATCTATATAATAACCTTCTACGGTAGGTATGATAACTATCCTCATTTTACACTTCAGCAAAATGAAGCACAGAAAAGTTTTAAAAATTTCCCTAAGTTCCCACAGCTAACAACTGGTAGGATCAGGACTCAAATCTAGGCAGTCTCTCCTCCAGAATCTAACCTGATCAATATATTCTTTTTTTCCTTTCTTCCTTTCTTTTATTTTTAACTGGCAAAGAATTGATATATTTTTAAGTTTTTAGTGACACACGTGACACATGAACGCATTCCTAATATAAGATGTTAAATATTACAGATAAAGCAAAGGCCCTTATCCATCCTCCGCCTGAGTTCCAGATCCCTTCTTATCTCTGTCAGCACTTGTTGGGTAACCCTCTCACGGTTTTACACTCACACAACACATTTTGTTTTGTTTCATTGATTTGGGTTTGGGGTTTTGGGTTAGTTTTTGTTCTTAGTCTATTTTTTTAAAAAAAAATAGTACTGTAGGGCTGGGCGAGATGGCTCATGCCTGTAATCCTAGCACTCTGGGAGGCCAAGGCAGGAGGATTGCTTGAGCTCAGGAGTTGAAGACCAGCCTGAGCAAGAGCAAGACCCTGTCTCTACTAAAAATAGAAAAATTAGCTGGGCTATAATACTCGCCTGTAGTCCCAGCTCCTTGGGAGGTTGAGGCAGGAGGATGGCTTGAGCCCAGGAGTTGGAGATTGCAGTGAGCTATGATGACACCACTGAACTCTATCTGGGCCAACAGAGTGAGACTCTCAAAAAAAAAAAAAAAAGAAAGAAAGAAAAAATAGTGCTGTATTGTATTTTTGTTCTAGGGGTTGTTTTTATCATCCAACAACTTGTTCTGGAGTTCTTTCTATGTCAATACACCTGAATGAACCTTCTTATTTTTAAATACTACACATCATTCTCCAGCATGGACACACCCGCATTTATGGAACCAGTCCCATGGAGTTGAATGCCAAATTTTTCTCTATAAACAAGGGTGCGAAGAAGGACCTTGATCATGCCTCCTCATGCACATACATGTTTGAGCCCTGAACAAATTCCAAGTGGTAGAACTGCTGAGTCATAGCAGCTATCTTATTTTTAATAGGCCCTGCCAAAGTGCCCTCCGAAACAGCTACACTAATTCACATTACCAGCAGCAGTATTTAAAAGAACCAACTTTCCACTCCCTTTGCCAGCTCTTGCCATTACCAAACTTTTTGCTTTCTTACACTCCAATGGGTAGAAAATGATGTCTCACTGTTGTTTTCATCTGCACTTTCCTAATTACTAATGATATTGAGTACCTTTTTCACATATTTATTAGCCATTTGTATTTCCTCTTCTAGGAATAACCTATTGGTATCCTTTGCCCATTTTTCCACAGGGCCATTTGTCCTTTCTTAGTTATTGGTTCTGCATATGTACAGACTTGTTCTTTGTCTACAATACACTGCCAAATATTTTCTCCCCGTCTGCTGCTCGCCTTTTAGCTGTGTTTTATGATCTTCATTTCTCTCTTGCTTTTACTGAGCCTGGAAATGGAGTCTGGAAACTGGCGTGACCGCAGGCCTTTCAGAAGAGACTAATCGCTCCCTCTTCTCTCCTCCAGCCTGCCCGCCTGTGCCCTCCCTGACTCACTCAGCTCTCTGCCCAAGTTCCTGGTGCCCATCTGTTTTGACTGTGTTCTGCAAGGTAGAGGCTGCCTTCCCTCATTTCTATATCTCCCCCAGGGCTTAGCACAGGGCCTTACATGTTATAGGAACTGAAACCAGACTGAATTAAGGCCACCATTAAAAGCAGCAAGACTTGATCCCAAATATGATTTCACTGAACTCTACTAAGCAGGTATCATCATCACCAAACACTAGCTTTCCTTCTTCCCAGAAACTGAAAACAAACCCAGAAGGCATGTGGGCTGGCTCAATGAAATATTAAGCAGCTCTTTCAAACGATGTGGCTGATGGTTTGTGTGGTTGTTACAGAGCCCGGGAGACGGACAGAAAGGAAGGCGTGTGACCAGACCACAATCATTAGACCTCTCCTGTCCTCTTCGGGAAGGGTTTTAGTATTAAAAGGACATTTATTCTCATTAATGCAAAATTAAGGAGTTTAAAAAGCTTTTACAACCTAGACTCCCTCTGAGAGGCCAACTCTAACACCCTAATCGCCTTCTGCTCCTGCTGCTGCTTGGAGCCAAGCAGCTCCTATGGCCCAGCCGGCCTGACGACAGGCCGACCAGAGGGAGGGAAGGAGGGAGGGAAGCATCGGCTTCCCAGGCCCATCCTGGGAGTGATCAAAGGATGCAGCACTAGACACCCAGTCCCTCTGGGAGGCAAGTCACCACACGCTGAGCCCAGGGGACTCTGATTCGCTGACTCTCCAGGCAGAAAGGGTGAATCCAATGTTCAAATTCTCTTAACTACATCCCCCCAACATAGCCATCCATCCTCTGCTAACAACATCTGCAGTAAAATGTCAGTTTCACCGAAGCTGGGTGATGGGTATGTGTCAGTTCATAGCACTATTCTCCATAGTTTTGTATGTCTACGCAAAATTGTTTATAATTTTTAAAAAAATTTTTTAATGCCTGCCATAACAGGGAGCTCACAACCTCCCATAGGAGCCTAATCCTTCCTTGGGCATTCTTTTGGGAAGTCCCTTCCTTCACTGAGCCACTGTGCCCTCCTATAGCTATGGTCCCCACAGAGGCCTTTGAAAGCTCAATGTCTGGGCCAGGCACGGTGGCTCACGCCTATAATCCTAGCACTCTGGGAGGCCAAGGCAGGAGGATGGCTTGAGGTCAGGAATTTGAGAACAGCTTGAGTAAGAGCAAGACCCTTGTTTCTACTAAAAATAGAAAAAATTAGCTGGGTGTGGTGGTGTGCACCTGTAGTCTCAGCTAGTCAGGAGGCTAAGACAGGGAGATTGCTTGAGCCCAGGAGTTTGAGGTTATTGTGAGCTAGGCTGATGCCACGGCACTCTAGCCCAAGTGACAGAGCAAGACTTTGTCTCAAAAAAAAAAAAAAAAAAAACTCAGTGTCTAAAGTCAGATAGACCTGAGTTCAAAAGCTAGAGTTGCCACTTGCCAAAATATGACCCTAAGCATATTATTCTAACCGCTCTGAACTTCAACTTCTCATCTGCACAATGGTGACTATAGTATAACCTATGTCATAAGGTTATTGGGAAATTTTGATGAGATCACACAGGTAAAGCCTTTAGCCCGGCACCTGGCATGTGAAGTGGTCATTGTTGTCTTAATGGCTTAGTTCTCCTCCTGGGGGCCAAACAGAATACGTCACCCACCTCTGCACCTTCATAAGACAACTGACTAAACAATGCTTAGCACCTGAGCCCATAAAAAGGATACGCCCTGGAATTCAAAAAATCATAAATATCTGTGATTGTGCAAACAATAAAAAGTATGCCCAAATTCAAAAGAGTTCCCTCTGTGTCTCGGCATCTCCTACAGCTACAACTAACCTCTTGACTGTCGGCACTAATGTTCTGAGACATAAATAAAGAGAAAGCTGTGGAAAATACACTCTGCTGAATCCTAAAGAAGAATCAGACAAAACTCACCCTTTCCCTCTGCCTGTTCATGGATAAGGTGCTGATGGTAAGTGAGTGGACGGTTCACTTATTCATTACGCATTTGTACAAGATGGACCATACACAAAGTATAGGAGACGGCCCGTGTTATTTCATTCCAAAGAGCGAGACCTTAGTCCCACTGCAGGATAACCAGACTCTTCATAGAAAGCAGCACTTTTCTAGCTCCGTAAGTGACCGTTACCAGCATGAGATCATCCCCTGAGCCCAGCATACCTTGGCCTGTTTTCCAAAACATGACTCCGTGCATTTGTCCCGACACTCCGATGCCCCCAACGTTCCGGAGCTGCTGCCGAGGAAGGGCAGCAATGCACTCGTTTAGGGCCTGGATGATTCTGCTCACATCCTGCTCCCGTCCCTGGAAACAGAACAGGGCACATTGGCCAGCGGCAGACAAACAGGCAGAGGGTGGGGGGCAGACCTCCAGGGATTCCCTGGGACTGAGGGTTCTCCACCACCACCGGCAGGGTGTGGCGTGGGAAGGTGGTGGGCAGGGCGCACCCACAGCCTTCACAGATGAGGCGCA
Organism: Cheirogaleus major; assembly: GCA_963574435.1. Lineage (NCBI taxonomy): Eukaryota > Metazoa > Chordata > Mammalia > Primates > Cheirogaleidae > Cheirogaleus > Cheirogaleus major. The sequence continues at coordinate 10,998 of CAUYPO010147879.1, forward strand.
GCTGCAGGTGAGGTGCGGCAAACAGCCTGGGATCTGCCCTCCACCGTGGTCACCTGAGCTGAGAAAGCACTGCTCTGTGCTATAAATAGGAGAAACGAGGGAAGGGTCTTTGAAGAGGAGCAGTGGGGTTGGGGAGCACAGCAGGGAGGAGCCTGGCAGGAGAGGTGTGGTCAAGGAAGGCCTAAGGGACTAAAGCACCTTAGGATGAGCCCTGGCGCTTTCATCCATCTGGCAAGCATCTTCTGGGTGCCGTGAGGGCCAGGCCCACAGAGGGAAGGTGGCCAAGGAGGAAGGCAGGAACACCTGGGGCGCAGTGCCGGCTGGCCGGGCTGGGGACTGAGGCTGGAAGTGAGGAGAGGCTGGGGCCTAATCAATGCTCTTCCTACAGGGAGAGCCCCTGGGGCTTTCTGAATAAGAGTGCATTGTCATCAGAGCTGTGTTTTCACAAGATTAATCGGGCAATGGTATGAGCTACACAGGATGAGACTGATAGTGGGGAAAGATTTTCCAGGGGTGGAAAAAGATTAAAGAAAGTCAGGGCCTTCTTTTCCTGATTAGCCTTTTCTTCTGACTTCCTTTCTCCTCGAAAACTTCTCTCGGCAGAATAACTTTGAAAGACAAAGTCATGAGAGGTAAGCAGAACTTAATCAATTATCATATTAAGGTATTAAGAGTTAAGTAGTCCTAAGAGACAAGAATATGAAAAGGACACAGGATTTGGACAAAAAAAATTCTTGGGCAAATTCAAAGGTCTTGGAGTCAGGGGTCCACTTTGAGATCTTAAAATTAAAGAAATATCAAATCCAATCAAGCAGTCTGGGTAGGAGGTACAGACTCAACTTTGGAAGTAGGCAACAGGCTGGGTGGGCATGGTGGCTCACACCTGTAATCCTAGCACTCTGGGAGGCCGAAGCAGATGGATTGCTTGAGATCAGGAGTTCGACACCAGCCTGGGCAAGAGACCCTCATCTCTACAAAAAACAGAAAAATTAGCCAGGTGCAGTGGAACATGCCTGTAGTCCCAGCCACTTGGGAGACTAAGCCAGGAGGATCCCTTAAGCCCAGGAGTGTGAGGTTGCTATGAGCTATGATGACACCACTGCACTCTATCCCAGGCAACAGAGTGAGACCCTGTCTTTAAAAAAAAAAAAAAATAAGTAGGCAACAATGTGATGAGAACCTAAGAAATCTGGGCTCTGTGACTACCTTTTCCTTTAAATGATCAAGTCCCAGTTCAAGACTATAATAGGACCCCAGGGTCCCATCCCATTCCAGTGGATGCCTGTAATCAGTAAGAAATCTCAGGCCAGGTGTGGTGGCTCACGCCTGTAATCCTAGCACTCTGGGAGGCCAAGGCGAGCAGGTGCTCAAGGTCAGGAGTTCGAAACCAGCCTGAGCAAGAGCAAGACACCCCCCCACCGTCTCTACTGAAAATAGAAAGAAATTAATTGTCCAAGTAAATATATAGAGAGAAAAAATTAGCCGGGCATGGTGACACATGCCTATAATCCCAGCTACTCGGGAGGCTGAGGCAGGAGGATGGCTTGAGCCCAGGAGTTTGAGTTTGCTGCATGGCACTCTAGCCCGGGCAACAGAGTGAGACTCTGTC
>CAUYPO010147883.1:0-25463 GCA_963574435.1 Cheirogaleus major
GCATCCTTCATTTACATAATTACACAACCGGCACTTCCTGTGACCTGACCAACACTGCGCATGCTCGAGAGTTGTTTATAGCAAAATGACCACGGGATACGGGCGCCATCTTAGAATGGCGTTGCCGCCGCGCCCCACAACATTGGACCCATGTAGACAATCTGGAATAATCTCCCTAGATTCAACTGATTAGCAACCTTAATTCCACCTGCAAGTTTAATTCCCCTTTGCCAAGTAAGGTGACATGTTCACAGGGTCCAGGAATTAGGGCAGGGTCATCTTTGGAGGACCATTATTCTACCTACTGTAGCATAGATGTACATTTTTTACAAAACAGATTTCAGTCATATCTTTAGTCTTTTGCTGGGGTATCTATGTGTTTTATGAGCACTGAACTGGGAAGTTTGTTCCAAGATGAATGTACTTGTGTTTGTTCTAGTGGGTTTGTTTATCAGGGTGTCATTTTTGAGTGTCTCCCTGATAAGTATGGGGGAAGGAAAGACAGGTGCCTAATAAAGTCCTGCTGCTCCATTAAAGCCTCACTGCTGCTGTATTGTTGTTCTTATTGACTATAAAACTAATGACAGAGTGTCTCCTTGTATGTTTTCTTTGAGCATGTCCATCTGTTCTTAAATAATACTAGATGTCTCTCTCAGTGATATTTAATGCATATGAGACTACTGAGCTGTATCTGTGATGTTTGCATTATACGAGTGTATCTGTGTGTTAGTTTGTGCACACACGTATTTAACAGTGTGGGTGATCACAGCTGTAGATGTTTACTCTCTCACAAACCCCCATGGATACCCAGATAGCAAGGCCTGGCATAGGGCAGGAGCTAGGAAGAGAAGGGAGGAAGGAAGGAGAGTGGGGAAGAGAAAGGAGGGAGGAGAGTGGGGAAGAGGAGGGGAGGAGGAGTAAAACAGAGAGTTGGAGGCAAGGGAAGAAGGGATCATCAGAAAAAAAAATATCAGAAAGCAGGAGAGAGTTCCAGGGATCTGCAATTAAATAAAGAGGCAGGGTTGGTCACAGCAAGGGGACAAGTCAGAAGAAGATCTAGGTATGGCTCCACTTCTGGTCATTCCCTTGCTACCTGACCTTGGCAATTCCAGCTCTCTGGGCCTCAGTGAACAATGACAATTGAAATAGACACTTCTTGGGTACACTCCCAAGAAGGAGGAGGGAAAGAGAAAAATAGCAATAAAAAACACACAGGGTAGAGAGGGAAAGAACCAGAAAGAGAGACTTAGGAAGAAAGTAAGGAGGGGCCCTGGGAGCTAGCCGGAGGAAGAGCTGAGAGCCCCCTCCCTGACTCCGCGAGGCAGGAGTGTAGGCGCCTGCTCCCGGCCCCTCACCCCAGAGCTTCAGAGTGTTCTTAAGCCCTTAATAGGTAAGGAGGGAAGATGGAAGTGTGAGAGGCGCGGGGGAATGACAGCCACACACCAACACTCAGAGGCTTGCCAAAGCCGCATAAACCAGGATCCGTGCTTCCGCCCCGGCCCTCAGATGTAGGTGTGCCAGCCACCTGGAGTGACTCACACCCTAGCGATGTGGGCACACACGCCAAGAGCGAGTCTGGGCACTCTGCCGGTCTGCACACCACAGGCCGAGCGGAAGGTACAACTCGGGCTCTCGCGGGGAGTACAGGGGCTACCCTCCCGCGCAGGGCTACCTTGCCCCCAGAGCGCCCCTAGTGACCACCTCCTAGGCTCCAGGACCGAGGTGTCCTCTTCTCCCCATCTCCTCCCCCAAACCTCACTCGGGAGGCTGGGAGAACCAGATGAGGTGTTACGCAAGGCCTGATGTTTACCTCCCGCAGGAGCCCCCGCCCCCCTATAAAGCCCGATGTGCCGGGGAGATTCGCGCATAGACCGAAACTCTGGCTGGAGACAGAGGCAGTCCCAGGAGGGGGGCAGAAAAGCGGCAAAACTTAATGCGGGAGACGCAGAGAGGGGCACCGACTCCGCAAGAAGCAGGACCCGCCCGCCATCTGCGCGCTCGAAGGCGGTCGCGGAGGTCGAGGAAGGGGCGGCGTTCAGACCCCGGGTCCCCATGGATGCGCCCGAGCTGGGCCCGGGGCTGGTGGAGCGTCTGGAGCAGCTGGCGACGTGTCCGCTGTGCGGGGGCCCCTTCGAGGACCCGGTGCTTCTGGCGTGCGAGCACAGCTTCTGCCGCGCGTGTCTGGCCGGCTGCTGGGGGGCCCCGCCGGCGGCCGGCACCGAGGCTCCCCCCACCGCCTGCCCCTGCTGCGGCCTGCCGTGCCCCCGCCGCTGCCTGAGGTCTAACGTGCGGCTGGCAGTGGAGGTGCGGATCAGTCGCGGGCTGCGGGAGAAGCTGGCCGAGCCTGCGGCCCGCGCGGGGAGACGCCGAGGGGGCCGCATCCCCACAATGGGCTGCCTGGACCCGCACGCAGAGGTGAAGCTGGGGTGCGCGTCCGCAGGGTCCGCAGCTGTTGGCGGAAGGGGGAGCTTCACGGGTCCCCGGGATAGCCTGTGGAAGTTTAGGCAAGGGAGTTGGGGGAGAAAAGCAAAGGATGAGGGGTGGGGTGACCCCGGGTCCTCAAGGTGAGAGGTGCGGGAAGGACGATGAGTTGACACTTGGTCCAGAGGGGAGGGGCCGATCGGGTGCCTGAGTCTAGAGAGAGGAGCTGGAGAGAAGAGTTTGGGAGACAGAGAAGGGGTGGGGTACTAGACAGAACGCGAGAGCCTGGAGCCCCGCAAAGAGCGCGGGAACTGCGGGAGTTGGGGACGGCAGCCCGGGCGCGCGGGAGCAGGACAGCCGGCGGAGGGGAGGGAGCCGGCGGGAGGGGGCCTGCTGGGGCGAGGGCGAGCAGGGGGCCGTGGAGGACGGTGCGGGGGTGAGAACTGGCCGGGAGAGTGGGAGCGGTGCGGGGCGCGGGGTGCGGGGGCGGGGGCAGGTGCGGAGAAAAGGCTGGCGTGGCGGGGCAGGGAAGGGAGGGAGGATGGAGGAAGGGAGTGGGGAGCAGATCCAAACGTCCTAGTAGTTTCGTGGGGTCTGTCCCTGGACTCGGCCTGTAGCCCAGCTGTGTGTCGTTTGTTATTGTTATTCTCGGTTCACCAGAGGGCCCAGGTAGGGGCGGCGACAGACGGAGGCGAGGTCCGGAGAACAGCCTTTGGGGCCTCGGGCTCCTCTCCGCAGCCCAGCCTAGCACCCACGCCCCCCGCGCCTCGGCCGGGCCCGACTCCTTGGCCGCCAACCAACTCCATTCCCTTGCCCGACCCCCGGGCGTCTTGAACGCCCGATTTGCTTCTCCCCAGCAGCCAAGCCGGGCTCAGGTCCTGCTTCCGCCCTTTGGAGTCTTCGCAGACCTAATTAGTCCAGGCGGAATTGGCATACTTGGGGAAACTGTCTTTCCTCTCTCGCGCTCACCACCGTCCCAGCCGGCAGCACTGGGCAGCGAAGTGGAGGGGTCAGGGATCCCATACCTGGAGGGGGAACATCAAGCGCCCTCTCCTGGGTCCCATGGCACACTGCGGGTCTGTTGGGCCTCTTGGGACACATCCAAGCCCAGCTGCCTCCCTGGCCTGGGTAGACACAAAACAAAAGGCCCAATAAACGCCAACGGGCTTTTATGGCAAGAGGGGACGCAGCTTTATTGTAAGGCTTTTATATGCCAACTCTTAGCCCAAGGGCTCCGGGCGTGTGTTTGGTTTGTGTGATGTGGGGTGGGGGACCAATTTTTGTCTGGGATACACTCAGGAAGGTGATGAGGATGGGGCCATTGAAAGACACAGAATGGGGCTGAGGAGGCAGCAGAGAGAGGCAAGCAAAGGGGCAAGAAACAGGCATAGATGAGGCTGGGGAAGGGGAATTGAGAACCCTTGGGGAACGGAGGGGGGAGAACAGTGGGGGTGAAGTTAGGAGGATGAGGAAAAAGTGGTGGTGGAGAGAGAGGAAGGATGGGTCTTGAAAGGCAGAGGGACAGAAGGAGAGGAGAAAGGAGCACAGGGGGTGTGGAAGTGAGATCACTCTGAGAGGGGGAAGAGAGCTCACCTGAGGAGGCGGGTGGGGGGAGGGCACCCCACACTATGAAGCCCAGAGCTCATATCCATGTTTTTTCTGCCCAACCAGGATATAAGGAAGACATGGAGACGGTGAGTTCCACTTTTACTGTTCCTTTTCACTGCCAGAGGCCATAGCCATCACTCTCCCACTGGGGCCACATCTTTGTCCCCAATCACAGGCAGATTTTCTGGGGTGTGGCCTCAACCCTTCGTCTTCCAGAGATGTTAGTGGGGTAGGGGTGGGGGCATTAGCATCAGAGGGTAGAGGGTTATCCACTGATATCCTGACCCTTCTCCTCATCTTTCCAGATTTGATGTCCCAACACCTAAGTCATCTAACTCAGAGGATGACCTCCCTGAAGAGTACCCAGTGGTCAAGAACATGCTTCATAGACTGACCGGTAAGGAGGGCAGAGGGGAGGGAACCGAATCAGAGTCTGTCTTAGGCTTTCTTCCTTTTAGCTCTCAAAAATGATCAAGTCCTTTTTGATGTCTGTATGAGTTTCCTAAGAATGCTTCTGCGTAACAAAGTACCACAAAGTAGGAGCTTCAGCAACAGCCATTTATTATCTCGAAGTTCTGGAGGCAGAAGTCCGAAATCAAGGTGTCAGCAGTGTGGTTCCCCTGGGAGCCATGTGAGAATTTGTTCCATGCCTCTCTCCTAGCTTCTGGGTCTCACATGTTCCTTGAGTTATAGATAATGGCATATTGTCTTCCTTTTGTATGCATTTGGCTCTGTCCAAATTTCTCTTTTATGAGTCAGTAATCATATTGGACTGAGCCTAAACTAATGACCTCATTTTAACTTGATTACTTCTGTAAAGACCCTGTTTCCAAATAAGGTCACATTCTGAGGTATTAGGGGTCTTCAGCATATCATTTATGTGGAGGGATACAACTCAACCTCTAACAATGTCTCTTCTCATTCCTCATATTCCAGCCATTTTCTCTCTTTCTTTTTCATACAAACAACAGACTCCCAGAGGTCAGCTGCCTCTCAGGAATCTCTGCTTCCATCACCTGTCATCACTCCTCTCGGGAAGGGATCAGGGACCTCAGCATTTCCCTGCCCCTTCCTTCCTTGCTCACTCCCCCAAAGAAGGATGCCCTCTACCCTTCTTTAAACTGCCTAGAGAAGATGGTCTGCCCTCTTGGTCACCTACCATCCCACCCAATCCAGATTGCTTCTAGCACTCCTAATCCAGAACTCTTTCCTCAAAGCACCCCACACATATAGAGCCAATGGTCCTTTTTTCTCCTCTTCCCTACACCACCTATAGGAACAGGCCTGGCCACACCCACTAATTTCTGTGGGTGGGTGGGCTGGTTTCTCAGGATACCTTGGATTCCTCCCTCCGTCCCTCTCCTCTGTCACTTCAGGTGTCAGTCTTTCTCTTTAGATCCACCTTCCCCATCCTGCTGATCCAGCTCCCACGCCCCACCCCAGACGCTGCAGATTGAGGTATCAGTCCTTACGCCTCCCTAGAAGTCGGATCAGCCTCACATTTCCTCCCCAATCCAGACCACAAACCAGACTACCTTTGCTTTGGTCTCTGTCCTGTGCCCTCTGCCCTGAGCCAGTATGGTCCTTCCCAAGTGCAATTCTACAGAAGTGGCGCGTTGGTGCACAGTTTCGAGAGTGCCCAGGCCTGCTCTTCCTATGCCTGCCTCCTTTCTGGTCCTGCAGCCACCTTTTGAACTGCCGTGAGGTCACTCACTAGCACTCTTAGTCTCTTGCGTGCCCATTCTTCACCCCACCCTGCCTCTGATTCATAAACCCCTCTCACGCAGTCCTCTCCGTGTCTCCTCCTCTCCAGCTGACCTGACACTGGACCCTGGCACTGCACACCGCCACCTGCTCATCTCTGCCGACCGCCGCAGCGTCCAGGTGGCCCCACCAGGGACACCCGCGCCCCCTGACGGCCCTACGCGCTTCGACCAGCTCCCGGCCGTGCTGGGCGCACAGGGCTTCGGAGCTGGCCGCCACTGCTGGGAGGTGGAGACCGCGGGCGCCGCCTTCTGCACATCTTCTGGGGAGGATGAGGACGACAACGGGGAGAGCCGCTATGCCGTGGGCGCGGCAGGGGAGTCGGTGCAGCGCAAGGGTCGCGTGAGGCTCTGCCCCGCCGGAGCCGTGTGGGCCGTGGAGAGCCGCGGCGGCCGTCTCTGGGCCCTCACAGCACCCGAGCCCACCCTGCTGGGCGGCGCCGGGCCCCCGCCGCGGCGCATTCGCGTGGACTTGGACTGGGAGCGGGGCCGCGTGGCCTTCTACGACGGCCGCTCGCTGGACCTGCTCTTCGCCTTCCAGGCGCCCGGCCCCCTGGGGGAGCGCATCTTCCCGCTGTTCTGCACCCAGGACCCCCGCACCCCGCTGCGCATTGTGCCAGCGGAAGGCTGAGGGTCTCATCCCCAGCCCCATGCTAGTCGCTGGCGCCACGAAGCTGCTTCCTTTTGGGCTCGGAAGTCCCCACTCATTGCAGGGATCGTGTCCCCACGCCCACTGCAGCAGTATTAATAAGCACCCCACACCAAACCATATTATCTCTTCTCTGTCTTATTATTTCCCCCAAATAATAAGGCCTCAGCTGGCTCCAGGTTTCCACATCCACGTCCAAAGCCAAATCCGTTCCTTCTCGCCCCCTAATCTTCTCTTTCCCATCTACTTTCTCCCCTTCCGTACTATTCCAGGTCTGAAATGGGGAACAGGCCCTGCCCTGCCAGTACTGGTAGACTGCACGTTTACTACACAGAGGCCCTGCTAGTCAAGTCAAATATATACCTCCCACTCTTGCCCGTTCTAGCTCCAAAGAAGGGCTCAGGGCCTTCTCCTTGGCTCTAAGGCTTGGGATTCCCTGTCTGTCCACTCTGAAGTTTCTCCTCAAGAGAAACAAGAGACTCTGCCTAAAACAAGAGACTTGATCTGGCCTGGGCCCTATGGTCCTCTAGGAAGCTTAATACCCCTTTTTGTGGGAGGCAGGGAGGGGCAAGCCAGTTCCACTTCTCCCTCCTTCTGTGACTTTTTATGCTCATGGCATTTTTCCATAAAACTGCCCCCTGCATGCACTCACAGAAAGGAACCAATGGTGCTGCCTCTCCTCTCTTCAACCTGGGAATGGCCTAGACATCCCCAAACTCATCCTTGTACATAGTCTCATATCTTTCCCCATATGTATAAATGGGCCCATATTTAACACATTTTGTGATGTTGCGTTATTTATTTTGTGCATCTGTGGCAATAAATGAGATCTCAGTGGCCATATGGATTTGACTGATCTCTGCAACTGTGCATGGGAAGAGGACTGGAAAACCACCACCAGATCCCAGGAAGGGGTGGGGAGGGCTGAGAGAGCTGAACACCTGGCTGGCAGAGACATCAAAGGGTAGGAAGGAAGGGTTAAGAGTGCAGTGCAGGGGACACCCCCCATCCCTTTGCTCCCTCCTTCTTTTCTCTCTTAGGGACCCAGGCCCCTGGGACTATGTTGGATCTGTCTGTGAAGCTGAAAGACCGAATCTGAGGAGATAGTTGGCTCTAAGTGACCTGTCTCAAGTCAGTTTTGTCATAAATGCTAGATAACGTGAGAAGGATAGGGAGAGAGGACATGACTATTTCTTGTTCCATTTTCCATTAGAGGTGAGAATGATAAAGACCCCTCTCTCTTAACTCCTCTTGAAGGCATGAAGGGGGTAGGCAGGAGGGGAAGAACTGGGAACTCTGGGTCTCCCATAAGACCTCACAGCCCACAGGCAAGGACTAGGAACTAGGATTACATAAATGCCTCAGTAGAAGAGCTCTAAACCAGGATTAGCAAGCATAGCTGGGGCAAGATTGCCTGGAATCTGACCGGGACCCTGGCAGTGAAAGCTGGGACTATTGAAAACCCAATTTAAGTGTTTGCTACTTAAGTTGAGAGTGCAGGGGGCCAAGATAACTGATCCCAGGACAGGCAGTTTGGCAGTGAGAACAAAAGGAAGAGACTGGGACCAAGATTTGTGGATCCCAGAGAGGGGAGGGTGGGTATTGGCAGGAGAAATGAGGACTGGGAGAACCCAGGAGCCTGGGTTCTAGAATAGCAGCAAGTCAGAATTCTAGATCTCTGTCCACACTCCTCTTCTTCTTCCCTCTATCAGGCAGAGGAGAGGGAAGGAGGGGGTGGGTGAAGGGATCAAACTATAGGTTTAGTCCCCAAGTAGCCACATGGATACATTCAGGGCCAGACACAGGAAAGTTGGGGGAGAGAGGAATTTAGTGCTGCATTGGCCCTGGAGGGGGCTGGGAGGGGTCAGGAGGCTGTGGAGGGGTGGTAGGGGTTGGTCCAAGGGTTGCACGACGCCGTCCTTTGCGGTGGCCCCGTACACAGTGTGTATGACCACAGCCCTCCTCTTCCTCCTCATCACTCTCCGTGGAGCTCTCACCAAAGGCCCGAGGTTTCTCATAAATACAGCAGCCTGGATTTGGAAGGAGGAGCTCAGTTAAAAAGGAGGAAGAGTAAGATGTATAGTCAGTTCCATTCCCCCTCAATCTCAGTGAAAATTCCTACTTTCACCATTGTCTCTTCCTGCCTTCCAGGATCCATCTTCACCAGGCCCACCCCCTGGGACTCAGGCACCTAATTCCCTTGCTCATTTAGAGAGCCAAGAATCCAAAGCCCCACTTCTCTCACTCTGACACCTCTTGCCATCAGGCCCTGGGACACCGCAGTTCTAGCCCCTCTTCACCTCTTTCCCTCTAACCTTAACCTCCTTCCCTTGATGCCAGAGAACCACCAAGAAAGTGACAAAAATATGAGCATCCTGGGGCTTCTTGGAGGCCAGTGGCTGTGAGAATGCAGAAGATGCGCAGAAGGGAGCCAGAACTGCAGGGCTACTGTGGGGCAACAATGACTCACATTTTGATGAGCGGCGCCCCATGTGTTCATTGTCCACAGTGTCACTCGTCCATTCCACCTTTTTCTCTGGCTTCCGTTTCCGAAGTTTGATGGTTAGGCTCCGGTTCTCCTAGAAGGTTAAGAGGGATGGGCATGCCTGTCTTAGTCCCATCCTACTGACCCTTCCCACTCCCTTCTCTCTTCTCTTCCCCAGCTCAATCAGTACATAGCACCAGAGGTGCTGAGTGCTGAGAAAAGATAAAACAGAACAGGTCTTTGACCTCAGGAAATCCCTTGAGGAGTAAGTATTATTTCTTGTTCTTGATAACCACCAGTATACAGAGGAGACACAATTCCTAACCTATGGAAAGTCCCAGCAAATCTTCAAAGGAAAATATAATCCTCACTGTTTCTGTCTTCCTCCCCAAATCATCCTTGGTAGTATTAACACACAAAAATTATTTTTTCAGTCTCCAGTGCCTAATCTTTGATCTCTTTTTCTTTTTCCAGGTCCCTGTTCTTTTTCCCCTTAAAAAAAGACCTCCATTCTTCTCTCTCTCATTTTCAAGTCCAGCTCTTCCCTACCTGTTAGCCATCCATTCTCTAGCATCCTGATATCTCTAGTAACAACTATTGCTAAACTACTAATTACTAAATTCCCTTAATCCAGGTTATTAAGCCCAATGCAATCTTTTCCCTTTGAAAGCAACTTAACCTGTTTTTGCAAAATGCTACTTGTTTCTCCATTACATCTCCCCTCTCCGACATCTCTCTTCTCTGATTTTTCAAAATATTCTCTTCGTCTCCTTTTTTTGTTTCCTCATTCCCTCCACTTCGTTTTACATTCATCCTTTCAACAAATATTTATTGGTATGTATTGTTAATATTTATTGATAAGCTGGCCTCCAACCATACTTTCTTACATGGCCTAGCATTTCCTCAACATTTTTCTTGCTTCTTAACCCCCAATTTCCCATTCGTTCATTACATATACGCACCACCTCCCCAAGTAGCAATACCTATATCCTAACTGTAACTCCCTATTACATGTCCCTTGGTCAGTCGCCTGCCTGCACCATCACTGCCACTCTGAATTGCTCCAGTACCTTGAGATTCTCCCAGCCCCAGAGATTCAACACCACACCTCCCATATTCCCAGGCCCAGCCGCGCCAGCAACTCTCCTAAGCCCTGTCCCCTCCTTCTCGGCATCTCCCAGACCCCTAAGCAGCACCGCCCCCCCACCCCCGCCTTTCTCACGGGCTCGGTTGTCACGGTAACCGTTGTCTCAGTGACGGTCTCACTCAGCCCGGCCCCTGCCTCGGCCATGGCTAAGGCTGAGGAGAGGGAGGAGGGGAGGAAGAGGATGAGACCTCCTTCCCTTTTCCTGTGTCTCTGAGGTCTAAGAGAAGCGGTATAGGATTCAGAGTAGTAGCCAAGATCCTCTGCCTTCTTTTTCCCCCTCCTCCTGGGCCTTCGCTTCCCCACCCGTGGGGATAACCTGTCCAACCCCACTTCCGGCTCTCCGCTTCCGGGTGTGACGCATTCTGCAGTCCCCCCTTTCCCGTCTCCCGGCACCAAATGCGTCAAAGCGCAGGCGTCGGCGGATTAGTTCCGCCGTAATACGACAGCGCGCAGGCGCCACAAGGAAGAGTCAAATGTAGCGGAAGAGGCGTCACTGCGGGTGCGGGGTGGAGGGAGGGTGCGGGGCAGCGGGCGAGCGCCCAGCGGAGACGCCGTAGGAGCCGGTGCGCGGCAGGGTAGGGCCCGCCGGCGCTGCGTACTGGGTGCGGCGAGGGTGCGGGTGGGTGCATCGAGTTGAGAAGACCTATAGCTGAGTCCATCTCCCCTCTCTGGGCGGGAGTGGAAGGACGCGGGAAACTTAAGGGGCAATGGTAATGACCCTACCTGGGCTGTTTTCATTTTTTTATCGTTTGGTCTGGTTTCCCTGGAGAGAAACGGGACCTGGGAGCAGTTGGAAATAAGATTAAGATACAAGCGATCTGGGTTCTGGTCCTCGCCTTGTGCTTGTAGGTGTTTGAGCACTTAGTGCACCTTCATCTTGGGTTTTTCCAGTCACAGTGCGAGGCCTTGGCACAGTGGAGGCAGGTAAGGCACTCCGACCCTGCCATTTAGCTCCCAGTCTAATGGGAAAGGCGGGCATGCTCAGAACTAACAAAAATATAAGACACTGGGCGTAAACATGGAACTAAGTCTGATCTATGAAATTGAATTTAGTTACACTACCAACATACTCTCTCTGGGGTGATGAGTAGGACTAAGCAGAGAAATGGTCATAAATTACAAAATAGGCCATTATATGAAAGTATGTGCACGTTTCTTAGGGGGTAAAAAAAAGTGGGAAAACAAGAACCAGAAAGGCAGATAAATGTTTTTTTTTTTTTTTTAAGGTAGAGAACAGCTTACAGTCTTAGGTGTGTGCACTGAAATAAATGGAGTTTTGTACTGCTAGGATCTAAGGGGAGTGCCAGATGAGGCTTGGCAGGTAGGCAGTAGTATATGGAAAGCCCTAGGATGCTTTGCTAAGAACTTTGGACTAATCCAGTAAGTGTTATGGGCCAGAGAAAGGCTTAAAGAGGATAGAAACATGAACAGATTTGTTTCAGATTTCAGGAGTGGGTCAGGAAAGTCAACTGCTAGAACAGATTAAATGTAAAGTGGGGAAGACAGCTATGCTCATTCTTCAAGTTGCTGTGAGGGTCAAACAAAATAATGTAAGCTTGAGAGCCCTGAGTATACAAAGGACTACACAATTACAAGATGATCATTTTCACTCTAACCCCCTGACCACCATTTAAGCCAAGGAATACAGGAATACTAATTTCCAGAATCAAAATTTGAATATTTGATAGTGTGCCTGGACTATGTATTTGTTGCCCTTAAAAGTTGTTGGTTCAAACTGAAAAAAGCAAGATACAATTCAGCAGGTACAACATAGTTCATTTAAAAAACCAAATATACGCCAGGACTGTAGCTTATGCCTGTAATCACAGCATTTTGGGAAGTTGAAGTGGGAGGATTGCCAGGAGGAGGCCAGGAGTTTGAGACCAGCCTGGGCAATGTAGCAAGACCCTGCCTCTAAAAAAAATTTTAAAAATTAGATGCATGTGGTGGCACTCGTCTGTAATCCCAGCTACTTGGGAGGCTGGGGCAGGAGGATCCCTTGAGCCCAGGAGTTTGAGTTGAGGTTGCAGTGAGCTATGATGACACCACTGCACTACAGCCCAGGTGAGAGTGAGACCCTGTCTCAAACAAAACTCAATCAAAATATTTATACACACGCACAAACATATAGCCATACATACATACACAAGCACAAATATACAGTATAATTTGGTTGTCTCAGTAGAGTGGTATTCCTTGTGACTTACTTTTTTATTTCTACCTTTGTATATGAGAAACTGTTACAATCATTACAATGAACCCTTGAACGACGCAGGGGTTAGGGGTGCTGACCCCCAGCACAATAAAAAATCTGTGTACAGTTTGGACTCCCCTAAAACTGAACTACTAATAGCCTACTACTGACCAGAAGCCTTACCAATAACATAACTAGTTAATTAACATGTATTTTGTATATTATGCATTATGTACTGTATTCTTACAATAAAGTGAGCTAGAGAAAAGACAATGTTATTAAGAAAATCATAAAGAAAAAATATATTTACTCTTCATTAAGTGGAAGTAGATCATCATAACAGTCTTTCTTCTCGCTGTTTTTCAAGTTGAATAGGCTAAAGAGGAGGAGGAAGAGGAAGGGTTGGTCTTGCTATCTTATGGGTGGCAGAGGTAGAAGAAAATCCAAGTGGGACCTGAGCAGTTCAAATCCATGTTGTTCAAGGATCAACTGTATAATAATATTTATCTCAAGAGTCATAAGTACCCCTATAGTTAGTATACATTGATACCCCTTTAGTATCAGATTTTTTGTTGTCCAAATTTATAGGCCAAATAGATCTGGTTAAAATTTCTGTTAAATCTCTCACTATCTGTATTCCTACTTTTCATTTCCCTAAAGTGAGAAACCAAACAGATTCAGATAGTGTGGGAATACTTATAAATGCTTTTTTATATTAGCCTTATTTCTGGCTCCTTTTTTTGTCCCCCCCCCCCCTGTTTTTTTTTTCATACACATGTATCTGTAAGCTCATTTAAATTCTTTAGGAATAAGACAGATTATAAGTAACACATATGTCAGGGTCTTACAGAAAAATACAATTTTAATAAGGAAACTCAACTAGAGGTATCTTACTCCAGGGACAATAGTAATCCCCATATGATGATTTGATTCTCCTCTGGGAGCAAAACATTGCCACTAGAAGGGATGGACAAGGCATCCTTTGTCCAAGAACTCAGTATCCTTCGCCTTCCAAGGAAGAGGAGGGACAGACTGTGGAGCTGCCCAGAAAAAAGATCAAGAATCTTCCTTCTCCTGGAACCTATGAGGAAAGAAAGGACTTGTTATAGTAAACCAAAAGAAGAGTTTCTAGCAGTACAAGATGAGATACTCAAATAACCAAGGAAGGAAGGACTTTTATTTATGAGACTGTGGAGGACTAACTCCCCTAAACAATTCTCCAACTCAACTTTAAGACAACTAAAAATGTTGGGATTAAAAACATATCTAGGCTGGGCGCGGTGGCTCATGCCTGTAATCCCAGCACTTTGGGAGGCAAGAGGATTGCTTGAGGCCAGGAGTTCAAGGCTGCAGTGAGCTATGATTGCACTATAGCACTTCAGCTTGGGTGACAGAGCGAGTCTCTGTCAAGAAAGAAAGGGCCCAGCGCAGTGACTCATGCCTGTAATCCTAGCACTCTGGGAGGCCGAGGCAGGAGGATCATTTGAGCTCAGGAGTTTGAGACCAGCCAGAGCAGAGCGAGACCCTGTCTCTATGAAAAAATAGAAAGAAATTAGCTGGACAACTAAAAATATAGAAAAAAATTAGCTGCAATGGTGGTGCATGACTGTAGTCCCAGCTACTCGGGAGGCTGAGGCAGGAGAATCGCTTGAGCCCAGGAGTTTGAGGTTGCTGTGAGCTAGGCTGATGCCACTGCACTCTAGCCCGGGTGACAGGTGAGACTCTGTCTCAAATAAAAAAGAAATATATATTTGAGTATGAATATTTTTAATCCATTGATGAGATGGTAATAAAGTAAAGGCAACCTTCACACTGATTAAAAGTGATATTAAACCAGAAATCTAGACAGTTAAAACTGAAGCCCCTGCTAGGATGGTGCCCTTAATATTGTTTTGAAAGCCATAAGCAGCATAAGAAACCAGAGAAAAAACCTATAATGTCTGATAGGAGATCTGCATAAATTTAGGACCCCTAAAGGGCTACTCTTATGTGTAAAAGAGAACAACAAAAAAGTCAACTCTGTAGAAGGGGAATTTGTCTCAATAGATAGAGGGAGAGAAAAACCTCCCCTGAGAATTTTTAACCATAACCTGGCCCTTACAAGGATTTGCAGCTGAAATTCATACTATGTGTCTGCTCCAAGAAAACCTGAAGCCAAGAATTTATTTAAAGTAATTCCAGCTTGATAGTGCCTCAAGGCATCTGAAAAACAAAACAAAAAAACAAAAAAAACCCCAAAACCACAAATGCCAGGAATACAGCATTCACTCCAGGCCTCAAAGAATTCCCATAGTTCAGAGTTTTAAAAAACCCTCACAGTCAAAAATCACAATACAAAGAGAAAAAGCACCACGAGAGAATCAGCAGAAATAAAAGACAGCAGGGAGTCCACTTGCTTAAGGTTTCTTGGTTGTGGCTCCGGGTAAAACAAAATATTAAAAAAAAAAAAAGGACAGCAACATCAGACACACAAGATCTGTGGATATCAGAATTATCAGGCATAGAATAACCATGTTTAATATTTTTAATATTCATTTAAAGAATAAAAGGAATACTTTTCCTTTAAATTAAAGAACTGAGAATTATCAAAAATGATTGAAATTTGAAAAATAATTAGCTAGAACTCAAAATAATAATGATATATAATAATAATTGAAACTGAAGACAAAATTAGTGATCTGGAAGGCAGACCTGAATAAATTACCCGGAAGGCAGCAAAAGAGAAAAGAAATGGAAAATATGAAAGACAGGGTGAGAGAACTGGATGACAGAAGAAAAGGTCTAGTAACTAATTAGAGCTCTAGAATATGGGAAATGAGACCATGGAGGAAAGGCAATATTAAATGAGATAATGGCTGATGAATTTTCCAGGTTTGATCGGGAAAAAAAAGTCTATTCTCACTTTCAGAAAGTCCAACAAATCCCAAACAGAATAAATAAAAGGAAGCCACATTTTGATATACTGTAGTGGAAGTGCACAACACCACACACAAAAGAGGTGGTCTTAAAACCATTCAGTGTGCCCATGGTCTCTAAATCATGCATGACTAATTCTCACCAAAGTAAAGCTAATTTGACTGCAGTTTGAAGACTCTAGCATAAAATGCTGACCACTAAGCAATACCTGCCTTCTCTGTTTTTTAATTTCCTTTTAAATATCTTAAAAGGTTTACTTCACTGGCTATAACGGTTAAAAAAGGTGTCATTTTTAAAAATAAAAAACGACCACAAAAAATCTCCCTATTACCAAAACTGCACTGAGTGAGGGATAGGATGAAAGGAAACAACTGTCTAGTATGAAAAATAAGTCACTGGATTTGCTCAGTTAGCAAACCGACTGAGACAGGGCAGAGGGAGGGGAAAGGATACCCACTTGCAGTTGGTACAGGTGTAGAAGACGGTCTGCCCTTCATCGGCTGAACGCATCTGCCTGGTGTGGTATGCCATTCCCTCATGACCACATCGAGAGCAGCGCCTGTCAACCTGGGGAGAAGCTGGTGGGTCAGGGAGGCCTTGTCATGTCCCCCTACTTCTCACAGCAATCAGCCTATCATACTTCCTCAGATATTGACGCTTCACACTTCTCTTCCTTCTTGGAATGGGGAAAAAACCTCTGCAGATCTCTGCAATCACTCTTCCATTTCTTTCCATCCACCTTATGGAGCCAGTCCTTGATCTCAATAACGTACCACAGGTCCCTGGAACTCAGGCCCTTCCTCCACCGACACAGGCATGGCTGTCCCCAGTCTGTGGAACACGGCTGAAGTCTTCACAACCTTCCCCTCGAAGTCTGTGCAGGCAAGTAAGAACTGCTTGGAGACACGCGTAGGGAGCCGAGGCCCGAAATCCCCCTCTCCCTCCCGATTAGGCCAGGAGGCTCTACCTCCTTCCCTTCGGGTTTCGTCCCCAGACCAAATATACGAGCGCCCGACCAACTGCCCCAGGGCCCTCCCCCCAGTCCAACCCGTGTGAGGTCCCCCGGCCTCCGACCCTGGGCCCGCCGCCAGGGCCACGGCGTACAAGCTCCTCACCCCGAACGCTGACAGCGAAGCCGCAGCGAGTACAGGCGACCGCATCCTGAGTCCCGGGCAGAGGCAGGACCGCGCCGCAATCTGGACAGAAATCCAAGTCGGACTGAAAGCTGGAGCAGGTGCTGGCGAAGTCCATGACCGACATGCGGCGGAGAGCTGGAAAGGGAATGAGAAGTTCATCACCCAAAGAGAGAGGAGCCCCTCTCCCCACTCAGGGGTCACACTCTGCTCCAGGACCTAGGCGTGAATAACCTGAGCCCTCCTCCCACACACGCCTCCCGCCTCTGCAACCAAGGAGCCGAAACGTCTGGAATGCCCAGCCAGCGTCCTAACCGACTGGGAACCCGGGGGCCGGCGAGCCGGGCAGCGAGAGCGTGGCGGGCTAGAGCGTCGACGCATTCGGACTCACGCGTGGCTGTGACGTCATAATTAATTGCGAGCCTCATCTCGAGAGCCTTTGAGGTGGAGCCGAACCTCCAGAGGGAGATGGCGGCGCTACCTTGACCTTATGACGTCGAGCAAGAAACCCGTAACCAGTGCTGCACATCTGGCTAATTTTCTTACCAGCGCCCAATCTTTGGATATTTATTTTCTTTGTCTCACATCTTACAGAGGCCCAGGGGAGCGGGGGTCCTCCTGAAAACTGTACTATATCGAATACTGATTTCTTTGGATTAGAGAACTACAACTCCCGCCGTTCCTGAGCTGGTTTTTCCCTTTTGCGGCTGTGCAGTGATTAAAAACAAAAGCTAAGCATTCTGGGATTTAGAGTTCTAGTGACCGTTAGGGTCCCTGGTGGAGCGTGACCTCTGCAGCGCCGCACCTGCCTTTTGTGCTTTGGAACAGTTGGGGCACTTGGAAGTGAGTGGGCTGCTGCTGCTGCTGCTGCTTTTTTTTTTTTTTTTTGAGACAGTCTTAGTTGCTCAGACTAGAGTGCCTTGGCGTCATCATAGTTCACTGCACCCTCAAACTCCTGAGCTCAAGCGATCTTCCTGCTTCAGCCTTCCGAGTAGCTAGGGCTACAGGCGCGCGTCATCACGCCTGGCTAATTTTTTCTGTTTTTTGGTAGAGACGGCATCTCGCTCTTGCTCAGGCTGGTCTTGAACTCCTGAGCGCAAGCGATCCTCCCGCCTCGGCCTCCCAGAGTGCTAGGATTACAGGCCTGAGCATCGCGTTCGGCCCTCTGAGTGGGCTTCTTAAGGGACAGGAAGAGGGAAGTCCGGAGGAATGCTTAGTCCCACAGGAGAGGAAGCAGGGATGACACTTGGGAAGGGGCGCAGGACTTTCGAGGTAGTGGAACAGAGGAGCTTGGGGCTCCCCACTCCTTCAGCTCCTGCCATATGAGGGATGCTCACAGTAGTCAAGGGAACTCCTTAGGTAGGACTTCTTAAGACTTAGGTCGTTTGAATTTCAGTTGCACACCGCCTACCACCTCTTTTCCACCTCCTGTCTGTCCAACTCTAAATCATTGTGGTCATCCATTAACTGAGCGGTTGACATTTCCCTAATCTTTTATAAAACATGAAGATAAGTATCTTTAGAAAATCTTGCTGTTTTCATTCATCTGTGACCTACACTCTAAGTAGAAACTTGCCCTGAAGGGGGAGCTTCTAGTTGAGGTTTCTCCCAGCTTCTCAGCACCACCTACCCTGAGAGCCATCATTATTTTTTTCTCTGAAGGACACAAGCTGTAGTCTTTCCTTGGGAGAGGCTTGCATCTGCCTTTGTCTACAGCTATGGAGAGATCACCATAGTGAAGGGGTAAAAACTCTCAGCAAGCTGTGAAAGAGTGACAAACTCCATTATTTTGCATAACTGTGAAATTGCGTGTTATTTTGACTGTCTTACAAAAGGAGATCTGTTGCTGATAATGGTAGGCAGTTTTTATTCTCACTTATTTGTGTCTTTCTCCTTTGAAAACAGAAATTGAAATTAGCCCTCCACCCTTCCTGGTTTTGACACACATTTAGCGAACATCCATCATGAGTTGAATAACTATGCAATAAAGGAACAAAGCATTAAAAGGCATGGATCTTTTCCAACACAAGTTCACAATCTGTTCAATAAAGTATTTATTGAATACATATGCGAGCTGAGACTGGGGCAAAGTTGAGTTCTGTGTTCTCTGACCTCAAGGAATACAAATGAATAATTAGAATACAATAAAAGTACACTAGTAGGTAACAAAATGTGAGAGCCAAGGACATGCATAGGAAACAAACATATCTGTAAACTTCAAGGAAGACTGGTAAATGCTTTAATAAAATGATACAATGCTATGGCAAATATAAGAAAAAGATGCTCAGATATTATGTGGTAAGGATCATCAATCAAAAAATCATTAATTTTGAGAACTTAGGATCACAGACTCTAACATTATATACTGTGCTAGATGCTATGTACAGAGAAATAAAAGTAAGATGGTCATAATTTTAAAATCTCAAAATAGATATATAAAGAAATAAGAGTATACCTAAGAGGTCAAATATGGAATATTTGGTATCAGGTCCTTTCTGTAATATAGAGACATCATTAAATTTTAGATATAAATTACAGTTCCTACCTTTTATAAGCCTGTTTCAGCATTAAATGTTAAAAGTGATACATGAATACAGATATCACAATGTAAACCATGATTAATTTTTAAATGAGTTGTAGAATTAAAAAATGTAAAGTGTTGAAGGCAAAATCGCTGTGATGGAGTAGACCAGAAAGACTTCATAGACAGGGTCTTGACTTGTGAAGGATAGATAGCTACCATTTATTGAGAATTTACCAAGTTCTTTACATTTAATTCATACTTGTTCTTTATAACCCTGAAAGGCAGATTTTTGTCTTATATCTCCATTTTATAGGTGAGGAAACTGACATAAGGAGAAGTTAAGTTACTTGCCCTGAGTCACACACCTAGAAAGTGGTAGAATTAGGATTCAAATCTAGTTCTGGTAGGCTCCAATGCCCATGTTTTTAACCATAAATGGTATAAAAGGCACAGAGATGAAATGCTAGACATGCTCAGTGGCTTAAATACGACCTCACAGTAAACTCAGATTAGACCAGAGACAACACATAAAAGTTGGTAGTCTCCATTTGTGTTGCCATCAGCCTGCCCTATAAATAAACCCAGAGTAACTAAAAGTTCTCATCCTGAAGGGCTCAGCAGGGAATAATCTCATAATGTATTTAGGGTGAAGGATGGTTCGCAGTATAAGGCAGGCGAGCAGAGGGTTGGGCAATCAAATGAGAACAGAATTTCATAAGAAAAGATTAGAAGGCAGAGATGCTGTATGTGCTGATAGAGGCAGAGAGGGCTCGGATCAAGCAACTGCAGAAAGAGGATGAACTGATAAAATGGAAGATGAGAATGATCTCGGAAGGCAGAGAAGACTCAAGGACTGAGAGATCTGACATAAATGTACCCAGGCAATACCTCACCAAGGAGCCTGTCTCTTCCTACTCACAACCCTGGATACAAGATTCAGAATGGTTCATGCTGAGTCCACAGGAGAAGTATGCTTGTAGTTCATATGAAAGGAGAGATTCTCTTTTTATTAAAAGAACATTCATTATTCTCCACCAAAGGAATGCAGTTGTTTCCCATGAGGGAAATGGCCCTGCTGTAGTCCTGCCCATTAGCAGATTTTTTTTCTTTGTAAGGGAAATATCCTTGGTCTTAGCCAAAACAATTGTGTTCCTTTACTAAGACAATATGTGAGCAGATGTGTTCTGACACCTCCTACATTCTAATTTACCTTTGCTTTTTTATTTTCCAGATTGGCCTGGGCTAAATCATCTAAAGATCCTCGGATTGCTGCAGGTCAGCAGTCCCCACTGGAGAAAAAGATCTTGGTAAATAAATATCTTCATATCATACAGTTTGGAACTACTTGGAGAAAGAATCTTAGATTAAAATCCTGCGTAAATGACATCTTCAGGTAGTATGTCTACACTGGCAAATATTTACCAGTTATAGCCATAGTTACAAAATAAAGTATCATTTTGAAAACTCCCAACATTACATATTTTCAAAACTAGTTGTTGATTTGTGGTGGTGAGTACTTCATACTTTCAGAGGTCACAGGCTCACCTGGGAGTGATGGAAGTAAAATCACAGTTATTACATTAAAGGAAATAAAAGAGCACATAGCTTTTCTTGGTGTCTATAGGGAGGGGAGGCTTCTGTTTAAATGTGTTCAAAGGAAAAAGATGATCTTATTATAAAGCTGTGAACCTCACTTTGACAGAATCTAGGTGGCGTGCATTCAACAGCAGCAAGGCAGTTGATAACTCAGAGATATCAAGAGGAGTATAAAACACTCTGTAGGGAGCAAGCCCTTTCTCTTGACTACTGGCTTGCCAAAGCAGAGTCTTACTATAATAAAAGAATAGTGGAAATGATGAAAGAAGAAGAGACAGCTAATGAAATCAAGAAGAAAATGGAGGGGAAAACAACCCAAAGCATAGAAGGACTAAAACAGTACTATTTGGTACGTGAGAGAGAGAAGAAACACATAGAGAGGCATATACATCGAACAGGCCAGGCCAGAGAATTTATGAACAAAACATTTAAACAAGTACTACTACCTCTCAGTGAAACAACATTACCAAAAATTATGTCAGAAGAGCACAGTGTCCACAATGCACAGAGAAGAAAACAGGCAAATGAGAGGGAACAGATGCAAATTAAAGATCATCAGGAACGCATGATTCGAGGGAGAGAGCTTACAGAGCAAAGACTCAAAGAAAGAATCTTGAGAAAAAGCCAGAGTCAGCTACCTACACATGAGAAGCATGAAAGAGTAAAAGAAGAGATAAAAGAGTTTGAAAGAATTATTGCATATCCACTTTTCCAACCACTCAGGAGAAGTCGGATTAAAGTGAATATTCTTATGGAAAAGTCTCAGAATGGAAAGGAAGCAAATGCAATTATAAAACCTTACCAGAGAAGATTCTTGGCTGTGCCACCCTTTTTGAGAAGTCAAATAAGAAAAATAAAAGATTAGCCAAGTTTCAGTGCTTTTATGATAAAATCATATCTTCTTTTATTTTTATTTTTTTGAGACAGAGTCTCACTGTCATGCCCGGGCTAGAGTGCTGTGGCGTCAGCCTAGCTCACAGCAACCTCAAACTCCTGGGCTCAGGCGATAGTCCTGTCTCAGCTTCCCAGGTAGCATGGACTACAGGCATGTGCCACCGTGCCCGGATAATATTTTTTTCTATTTTTAGTTGTTTGGCTAATTTCTTTCTATTTATAGTAGAGATGGGGTCTCGCTCTTGCTCAGGCTGGTCTCGAACTCCTGAGCTCAAGCAATCCTCCCGCCTCGGCCTCCCAGAGTACTAGGATTACAGGTGTGAGCCACCACGCCTGGCCCAAAATCATATCCCTTAAGTGAACCTTCTTTTAAAAATGCTAGTTCTCATACTTCCCCAGCATTCAGTGAATATTCCCATTTGTATCAAATACAGATGTATATAATAGTTTTGGACTTGAAAACTATCTTTTCTGTTTTTAGTTGCCTTGCATTTGTTCAAGGTGCTTATCCTCTCTGATGTTCATTTTCCTCATCTGTAAAGTAGGAATAATAAAAATTCATAGTATTCATGGGAGGATTATGATTTTTGTGAAGCATTATTATGTATTAGTTGTTTCATAAATATTAGTTTCTCCACTTGAGAAGACCTGGGTTGGGCAATGGTGAGTAAGGAATTGTACTAATTTGCCTCTCATTTCTCCCTGCTCACAACCCACCAAGGTTATTTCGATGAGATTGCGATAGTTTAGTGTATATCTGGCCTTTAATTTCCTGTTCATGCCTTCATTAAAAAACTACTAACCAGGCCCTAAAAGTGGAACTTGCACCATACAATTTATTTGTAGGAGAAAGTTCCCATGTGCTAGGCATTGTGTTAGTTACTGAGGGTGAATAAAGAGACATCTCTGCCCTTGAGTAGTTTACAGCTAATGGCATAACTCACTCTATAAACAGGTAATGTGGCAAAGGTTATGATAGAGGGGACAGGGTGCTGTACAAAGGAAGGACTCTAACCTGGCCTAGGTGAGCAGGGTGAAAAGGAGGAAGAAGGAGGTCAGAGAAGAAATGTAGTAGTCTGTCCTGTTTCTTCCAGCTCTCTTCACCACTTTCTCTCACACACTTAAGACCCTTCTCAGTGTTTGGATCTACTAGGGTAATCAAACTCAGCCTCTTTCAAATTCATGCATCCAATACTCATTTATAAATCAGAAAGCAAATTTATGAATTTGATGAGAATTTTAATTGCCAACCCAAATGAAATTTATCGTTTTCCAGTCAGTTCATTTTCTTCCCAAATACCAGAAAGATGGGAAAGTAGAGATTCAGAGTTGGTGAGCAGAGAAGCAGAGAAGTGGTAATTGGATATCCTAAGGAATATTACGCTTAAATTGCGACAAACCTGTTGCCCACCCTTCTTACTAGCAGAACATCCTTTACCCTGGATATTGCTAGGTCAGCGCTGTTGAATACAACTTTCAGCTATGATAGAAATGTTCTATATCTGTGCTCTTCAACACAGTAGCCACTTGCTACATGTGGCTGTTGAGGCATTTAAAATGTGATTAGTGAAGCTAAGGAATGGGATTTTAAATTTAATTTTATTTTAATTAATTTAAATTTAAATTGCCACATGTGGCATGTGACTGCCCTATTATACAAAGCAGCACTGGATAAACATAACTCCTGTTACGACTCTATGTCTAGATTCCAGTCCTACCGTCAGCTTTCTGTCTTCAACAGTGTTGCTGCTAGGATAGATCACTGCTTGTCTTGCATTAGTGTCTGTTTGGTTTCCTTTATATTTCAGAGGTCCCCTAATGCCTTAAAGAGATTAAAAAGGCAATGTAGACAACTTTGTGGAAATGAGATGGCTGAATTTGCTTAAATTGGGTATAGGAACTGGCCCTCTCTTTGCTAGTTCTGGAATTTAGCCAGGATGTGCACCAAAATGTCATTCCTACCCACCTTACTTGCCTCATACAAACCTCTGTTCTCTGGTGTTCTACGACTGTGTCCCAGCTTTAGATTATATGCCTTGTATAGAAATGGACCATCAGAAAGCAACAAGAAGAAGACTTAGAAACCCAAATCAACAGAATAACATCAAACCTTTTGAGTTGAGTGGACTGAAAAGTAACCCAATATATAACCTATTAGTAATTATTTACCATGAAGATTTTCAATGCTAGTCACATAAACTGCTGAGTTCAATTGCCCTCTTTCTCCTCCAAATCTAGCCTAAAATAACCAGTGGTCTTAGAGCAGTTTCACACCTAACATGGCTAAGAATAGAAATCTGTGGTTAAACAGTTTGTCTAAACCTGAACACATCATCTCCATCTCACAAATTATATTCACCTTTTCATTTCCTTGTACTAGGTGTAAATGATACTCCCAAGCACCCTTGCTCAAATCCTGAGTCACACTTAATGCCTTTTTGGTCCAATTTCCTTTTTTATTTTCAATTGGAAATATACAACTGAAAATGTTATATATATATACAGTTGGAAGAACAGTAATAAATGTCCAGTGCCCATTGCTCAGGCTAAGAAATGGAATGTTACCAAACCTTAGGAGCCCCTGTATGCTCTCCCCATTCATATCCCTGTCCCTTGCTCCCAGAGGCAACTACTGTCCTGAATTTTGTATAATTGTCATCTAGCTTTTATAGATTTTACCAGTAATGTAGATATCCCTAAGTGATACAATTTTTTATAGTTGCTTGTTTATAGTGTTTATGTAAGTGGAATTATACTATATATGACTTGCTTTAGCTCATTTTTATTTTTGGATTCATCCATGTTGATGTGTGGCCCTGTAGTTCATTTCCGTGACATGAATATGCCGCAACTTAATTATATATTCTACTGTTGATGTCATTGGGGTTATTTCCAGTTTTTGTCCTATTTTATTTTATACACGATACTTCTGTAAACATTTTTTTAACATGTTCTGGTGCCTGTGTGCAAGAGTTTCTCCAAGACATAAGTTGTGGCACGTTCCCATGACAGACCTGCTCCTGGAGCTTGTTAGATTTCTATTCCATTTTGGTTTCATACTTGTCAGTCTGTTCTGTGGAGTCAGGCACATACTAGACTCAAATATTTGTTGAAAGAAAGGACATTTGTTAATTGCTGCAAAAAGATCTGTGTCCTTTAGCCAGGACTAACCTACAGAACACTGATAACACACCATTCTACCTCTTTGCATCCTGTCCGTGCCCGGTCATAGCCACGCTGTTCTTATATTTCAGTTGAGATCCTAAAATATTTTTTTACTTATCCTAATTGATTTTCAATATTCTTCCAATAAGTTCAAGATTTGTTTCTCTCTCTACTCCCTTTTCCAGAGCTAGAAAGCTTTCTAGATAAGGTCGCCCACATGCCCTCTCCCCAACGCAGCTGGCAGCATGATAACGTTTCATTAAAATCTGAACAAAGAGTTCCCAGACTCTGTCTCCTTTAGTGCCAGGTTGCTGGAGTGCCTAGAGGGCCAAGGGCTGTGTGACAGTCCCTTCTCGTCTGCTGGAGAAAAGTCCAAGGTTCTTAGCCATTAAGCACACTGGGACTTAGCCTTGATAAAGTATTGAATTCAAAGTGGCAGAGTTGGGACCCAAAACAAATCTCCCAATTCCAAACACAGTTTTATATGATTTTTCAAATGAAATAAAAATGCTAAGGTGTTTTATAGCCATAAAATACCATATAATATCATGAATTGCTTTTGTCCTTCTATTGGTTTTCTTCATGTACTATCAGATATGTGGTTTGCAAATATTTTCTCCAATATTTCTGTGGGTTATCTCTTCATTCTGTTGATTGTTTCCTTGGCTGTACAGAAGCCTTTTAGTTTGATGCTATCTCATTTGTATGTTTTCGCTTTTGTTGCATGTGCTTTTGGGCTTATATCCAAAAAAATCATCACCTAGTTCAATGTCAAGAAGATATTTCCGGCCGGGCGAGGTGGCTCACGCCTGTAATCCTGGGAGGCTGAGGCAGGCGGATCGCTCAAGGTCAGGAGTTCAAAACCAGCCTGATCAAGAGTGAGACCCCGTCTCTACTAAAAATAGAAATAAATTAATTGGCCAACTAAAAATATATAGAAAAAATTAGCCGGGCATGGTGGCGCATGC